>JZLH01S0611523.1:73762-87748 GCA_001188425.1 Eucidaris tribuloides
ACACACCAACACACACACACACACACACACACACACACGCACACACACATCAAAACGATTGGTCATTCCTCGCGGAACGAATTACACATGACGATTTCCTTGGATTTTGGACACTTGTAAACACTATTTCACGATTCTTGCAAGATAATGGAGTATAAGTGCTAATTATTCATCATCTCTATCACTACCATCATTATCAGTATTATCGAATATATCGAATAACGATTTTGGTTCATTATCAAATCGCATTCTCTAAAACATTTCTTTCAAATGTTCAAGTATCCTCAAGGCCCCAAAGGCAGTTACAATGAAACACTTATTACAACTTTAAACATCCGGAAATCCATAGAAGCTAAAAATGAGCAACGTAATGAGCAATTACGCAATGCTAATAGGACATAATCCCCGCTGAACCTGTGTGTTGTTGTAGTGTGTGTGTTGGTGTGTATGTGCTGTGTGGTTGTGGTGTGTGTGTGTGTGTGTGTGTGTTGTGTTGTGTTGTGTGTGTGTGTGTGTGTGTTGTGTGGCCTTGTATCGTGTTTGTGTTAGCGGATTTTTCCTGGTGCAAGGATGGTTGAAAGTAGATGACGGATGTAGATGTCCCTTGTAATTTCTTATGCATGTTCATATTCTCAACAGAAAATGAGTCTGCTTGATACAGAGTTCTTGTCTTGCGAGTTATGAATGACGTTTGACATAGCAATTCAGAGCCAAGTTTAACATATTACACACACACACACACACACACACACACACACACACACACACACATCACACACACACACACACACACACACACACACACACACACACACACACACACACACACCACACACACACTACACGCACGCACAAACACACACAAACACACATTTACACAACACTTTTCCAGACACATACACATGTAATAACTGAGGAATGTGATTAATGTAGGTCATGGGGTGTAGTGTATTCTCTAGAAAACAGTAGAAATGCTCACTCTAAGAAGAAATGTAAAAAAAGAGAGAGAAGAGAGAGATGCTGAGAGAGAGAAGAGTGAGAGGATGGCAGGGAGCATAACAAATCAACATAGAGATAAGTGAGGATGAGGAAAGATAACATGCCTTATCCTTTCTTTCAAGAAGACTGAACAGTGCACTCTCTTTATAAATAATAAGTATAAACAACAATCACGTATATACAAACTAACTTTTCTCGTCCCAAGCGGTAGAATCTCTGTATCTTGTCATGTTTTTTTTCAACAATGATATAGCAAAATTTAAATTTTCCTGTCCGTAAGCAGTCCTTTTTGCAATAACAAAGATAACGAGAGTTAATTGTATTATACAAAAAGTGATTAAAAGAAGTCTTATGACTTATTCTAGCTTCAAAACAATTTACGCATATTTTACCGTGTGTTGTTCGATGCCGATTATTTTATCGGATATCTTGATCGACCACACCGATAGCAAACCTTGTCTTAATTGGCCTTAGAATTACTTCTGATATCATTGTTATGCTATTTTTTATAGATGACATTTCTTACATTGGATAGTTCCGATCTGTGTACTTTGCTGCTGGAAATTTACCTAATGTGGCCCACGATATAATAATACCTCTGGTGGTGTATCTACATTCATTTCCGTTTACTCTGACAATCAATATTTTAAGCTGTGTGCAGATTTCAATAGCATCTGTATTTATTTTTTATACATTTTGCTTCTTTTTATACATTTATGACAAAATCTGGATAGTTCAAAAGTATGATGTTGATTCATATATACAGTGCGTCTCAAAAAAAATGCCGTTAACAATCGAAATATTTTTTAATATAATGAAAATCATTATAACAAACCTAGTCAAATTTATTTCATAGAGCTAAAAGAAACATACTTTCAGTCAATTTATTTCATTTCTTTGTTGCTGTCAATCTTGAGAGTATATTAATTTTTGCAATGAACGCAAAATCAACGTTTGTCCCAGTATACTGTATGTGCCGTATAGTTACATGTGTCATCCAGGTACGCATTACTTGCTTAGCAAATTAGAAACCCCAAGAGATTGTGAAAATATTGTTAATCATTCAATTAGCGAATGAATAGAATTCGTTACGTACATTTCTGATTTCCTGTATTGAAGTTACAAAGGAGTACATAACTTTGACAAAATGGCCTAAAATGAATGGAGATGCTGCCAGATCATCACGATGTCAGTGTGATACATGTCTGGTCAACACAGAAACACATGAAACATTGTTGCAATATCATTTCAATGCGAAAGCTATTTTATTTTTTTTTTTATTACAATTAGAAAAAAACTATTAAAGCGCAAAAAACGCATTTTGTTATTTTTTATTATTATTTTATAGATATTCAATTTGCATTGAGTTCTTAACAAACAATACCCCAATTCAGTTATCATGACAATATCACAAAAGTGGACAAGCTGATCTTGCCTGACTGCCTCAAAAGTAATTCATAACTTTTGAGATAAAAGCAAAAGCGATGAAAGTAGGTTTATCAAAAGAATATTTTATTCTGCTTTAATATATAACAAATACACATACCCTTTCATTGTCAAAAAATTACATACCTAAAATAATTTTTCTCCCCGATTTACCATTTTTGAACACACTGTAGCGTTTAACTCCTTAGCCATGCTAAGAGTCTCCTTACATTTTTCAATTCAATTGAACAATCGTTAACAATTTGTTTTGCTTACTTTTGCCACCGAGACACCAAACAAAAGGCGCTAGTTTGTTAAGTAAGATCTATAGAAGCTTTTAAATATTTCATTTAAAGGATAGCAAAATTAAAGAAAATGCCAAAAGAACAATTGTTTCATTATTATCCCTCAAAAGACACCATTTGTAAGTACTAAACTACCGTTTGGTATTGATAATGAAGGGAAGTAATGGACTTGCACATCCCTGACACAATCTTTAACAGTAAAATTTTCTCTAATTGATATATGCACTTAGGAGACTGACAGAAGAGTCTAAAATATCACACTACTTTGATTTCATGTGAAAAGAGCCAATGGGTTTCTTCAGATTTCCCAGATAATGTCCTTCACAAAATATCCTAAGGGCGTAGGTGATGTCTACTGTCATGGGAGGGGTGCAAATGAGATTCCATTCCTTTACTCTCTTCAAGTCAAACCAAATGCAATTCACGTGTTTCGATATTTCGCTCAATGCAAAATGCCCCATTTAACTGCATGGGTGCATGCATCGGTTTGTGCAACGTGACTGAACAAGTCAACTTAATTGCCCTGTAAAATGAATTCCACAAATGTAAAAATGAACTTACGATATCAATGTCAGTATCAATATCTACACACAACCAATACTTCTTCTGATCAATCAAAGTTCACCCACAATGTCAACGATGTGTAGACAAGTTGGTACCATGCTCAAAATTTTAAATGTAACTTTTGTTGTAATTGTACATTAAGGATTAACAACAGTGTTATTCGTTTGCATTTCCTGACAAGAGGCGTCGATCCTGGGGGCGGGGTGGGGTGAATGGGGCCGGGACAAACATATTAATTTGCCCCCCCCCCCCAATTTGACACTTGAAAAAATCATATAGCAAGCCAAATANATGTTTTAAAAAGCATTGAAAAGCACTATAAAACCATTAAACATAGCATAGAAATATTATTAAACGTACAAAATTGTCAAATTTTCGACGCGCTTCGCGCGCAAAATTTAGCATTACAATAAATTTTGGACTTTTTTCACTTTGCCCACCCCCCCCCCCCCTCATCCGAAAAATGGATCGACGTCCCCTGTTTCCTGAAGAACCATTATCGCGGTTGTCGATTTGAAATAATTGCAGTAAATGAATTATAACTCAACGGGTCTAACTAGATAGTAATGGGACTGTAAAAAATAAAAATTAAAAAAATAATATACAGAGTATAACTGAGCGAATACCGAATCAAAATATTTCGAAGGAGCAAATTTGCACATCATACACTAGAATGTTCCCCATGAACTTCAAAACAAAGCTTTATACTGAGCTCTTAAAGGCCCACTGTAAACAGGTAAAGGGTCAACTCAACCACGGGGAAGATGACAACTAGTCTTGGAATACAAGCACACATTCGTGAACATGGACTGTTACAGTGCCATAGTGTACAGATTGTGGGAGGAAAACAAATGTTATATTTGTTTCATACTGTCGTGCCTGTTTCTGATGTTGCATTATGGGTGTCATTAGTGCACCTTTTTATGATTTTATTCAAAAGAGGGCGTTTTTTATCCTGTCATGACAGTGGGCCTTTAAAAGCCAGAAGAGCTACCCACTGTTGCTAATCAATGCCTCTCCCTTAATATTACGATGTAAACATGTTTTAATGATAATCAGCATTAATTGATTCAATTAATTAATACTCTTTTTTTCACTCTAGCACTCACATACATTCGTGTATTTTGCCAAACTTGATCCCAGCCTGCATCATTGACTAAGACTGTGTCAGTTCATATGGTATTGACCCCTTTATGACCTTTAACCTATTCAAAGAGGTCTAATAAATGACATGGTTGGAGTTAGTCCTCAACTTGGGATAAAAACTATTCTACAATCAAGAAAACTATGTAGGGATTCTACTGGGAAATTTTTGCAGTCAAAAGTTAACTCATTTTAAAATAATGTCCATCAGCATGCCTTGTAACAGACAAAGTTGTAGTGCAGCCTTCTATGGGGATTAAATCTATTGTGCCCCGATAAAATTAAACTGCTGGCCTGTTCATGCTCGGTTCTGCTTATTAAAGTAAACAAACTCAAGACAAATCCTTCCAGCCAAAAGATCCAGTCCAGCTGGTGTACATTTGGTTTATCTTTCAACCAGTTCGGTTCTAAAGGCATTTTGTATTTCTCCCAATCATGTTATTGAGCTTTTACACGTTGAAGTGTTAAATAAGACTTTGTGTTATCCATATTATTAACCCTTCTATACAGTGTGATGGATGTTATTCCCAGATTCAAATGGGGTGTAAAATCTTTAAAAATTATAACAGAAAGTGGACTTATCACTGGGTACTATTTTAATTCTGTCATTTCATTTCTATCATTTCTGCCATTTTTACTTTTGTTTTCAATCATAATTCCTGCCTGCCGCCATCAGCCAGCGTAACAGCACCTTACATCCGTGCCAGCGACCTTCGAATGACATGAAGAAAACACGGATAATTAATTAGTTGGCTGCAAGCACACATAATGACAACATTGAATAATGAGATATAACCGTTTTTTCGGAAACGATATATTATATCCATCAGAATGTACCATCATAATTTATTTCTAGGAACCGGATTCTAAACACACACACACAAAAAATAACTACCCCCTTTTTCAATATATGATAACTTTTTGAAGAAACGGTTTTGAGCATAATAATTTACAGAGTGTATTCTGCATTTGTTGACTAATTTTGTGGTGAAAAGTAATTAATTGGCGTCAAGTTACATACATGAGTGAGCACATGTTAAGGCAAAATTCACTTTTCAAAGTTCAGCAGAGGTCATTTGTGGGGTATTGTGAATGCAGGATTTTGATAAATTGCTGTGTTCTGTATGATTAAGCGCTATTTATGTTAAGTCATTGTCGGGCTTCGCCTGATACACTATCCCGGGCCGCTTATTCACCTTTGTAACGTGTGTTCAGTGACCCTGGCTCAGTTTAAGAAAAAAGAAATCACCTTTCCTCAAGTTTTGAAATCGATAAAATCTATAAGTTTATGAAAAATTGAAATCGGATATTTTTTCAGCAAGAATGTAATTTTTTTTCTTACATGTTTGTAATGAACATAAGAGGTTGTAACCATGTCATGGTTGAGTGAGCACACTTTACAAATAAAGCAAAAAATGCCATTATTGACCATTATTTTGGCAAAGAGACGACTCCCGTGACTTTTGAAAAGTGACAATTTTACCTTTAATGCATGCTCACTCATGCATGACTTGATGGATCAATCACATTTTTACACAGAAGTTAGTAATGAGTGTAGAAACACTCTTGCCAAATTATTTTGCATAAACCTGTTTTGTTAAAACTTATGGTATGTTGAAAAGGGGGTAGTCACTTTTTTGTTGTGTTTGTAATAGAATCATATAGGTGGAAAATGATGTTCTAAACTGCACGTGGTTATGTTGCAATTGTAAGTGCTAATGTACTTGGACAGAGTACCCCCCCCCCCCGTATATGTCGTGAATTTTCTTACAAATTATCTTAAGATCCAGCTCTGTTTGAATAAAGAACAGTACACTGTCGATTTTGAATGATATCGTTTAAATTACGCATTTTATCGGTTGTTCATAGCATCGTTATTGTGCAAACACAATGCGCATAGACAGTTTTGAGGAAACGTGGATGAACAACAACCACAAAGTTGAGAGCAAGCATGCCTCATCATCTAACTTGATCTAACTATGAGTGGACGATTTTACTTTAAAGTGACGGAGCTCATTTATATATAATGCCGTCCATTCATTTACATCTTTCGTTTGTTGGTCTACCGACGGTCGCCAGAATGATACATGATGATAGCTTGCATGCTCTCAAACAAGATACCCTCCCTACTCAAAAGTATTGCAACATACACTATAACGCATACATTTTACGTGGGAGGGGTCTTTCTAAAATGATGTCCTTATTACGTTTATGACTGGAAAATTACGAATTGTTTGAAAAGACATCAATGAATATTCTTTCTCGTTTCTTCTCCAAGGCGGACAGATAATGCAGGCGCGCCCACGACAGAGGGGCTGGAACATAATTTTTTTTGCATTTTTCGCCTCCCTATAGGGGTGGGGTGTTAATTCACACTAGCGTCGTAATTCGGTTTCATATTACCAATGAAACGGTTTTAATAGTTTGGAAAGACTTCCAGCAAACAAAAACTGTGAATATGTTCCTCTGAAGGGGTCTCAGAAAGAAGACCACACCCCTCGAAGACGAAAGTGACTTCCTATCTTCATAAGACAGCGGCAAGGAGCAAACGCCCCGTATTTTAAACAAGAACTCTTCAAGTTATAATTTCTTATTCCTTCACAATTCTAAAGGCAGTTTATTATTTTAAACATCTCAAAATTTACTGTCATGAAACTTCTCAGTACATTGGATATAATGATGCGAAGAGAAAGCCATCATATTTAATTAATAGCCTTATCCTCCTTGTCACTGTCTTATGAAGTGTGCATCAGTGTGCATCATGACTGTGTAATTCATAACGAAACTACGTGTTTGATCATTTCTGCCCCCTTAAAGTGTTTGCTCATTGATTCGTATGGATCCGTTTGATATATATGTTCTTCATCTTTTTAACAAACTGCAAAACATTTTGAGTTGTAATTAGCGCCAGAATAGACCACTAAGCGAGTTTTACAACTTAACATTTCCATTTTTTTTTCAAAACTGCTCGCTCGCTACGCTCGCTCGCGTAGTAGATATATTTCGGTTTTTAATGATCAGAAATCCCCTTCCAAAAGGTTTTGCTCAAGTTACATCGCCGCGAAGGAGCAACTACATCAAGCAGAAAAGTTTGATCTAGACAGATGTTCTTCATCTTTTAAAACACTACAAAAATTCAGAGCTGAAATTAGCGCCAGAAATAGACTACAAAGCGAGTTTTACAGCTTAAAATTTCTAAATTTTCTCAAACCGCTGCGCTCGCTACGCTCGCTCGTGGATACATTTCATGTTTTATATGATCGGAAACCACTTCCAAAAAGCTTTGGTTCAAGTGACATTGCCGCCAAAAAACAGCAACTTCAAGCAGAAAACCTAATTGATGGTGAAAATATCTGCATGCGCCCAATGCCCCTTTGACATATAAGCTGCCCTCTTTTGTCTTTGCCCCCCCCCCAAACGAAATACGTTCCGCCACCCTGCCCCAAGTCCTAACAAAGGTTCTTACAGTGGGAGGGACCCCGCCCCCCCCCCCACCCGGTGGATCCGCTCCCTTCCATCATGGTGCTTTATTGTCATTTCTGAAATCTGGTCATCCTGAGCATAATCATTTTGCTTTCATATGGGATATTGGGTAATTCGTTTCTAGTTGTACACTCTTAAAAATCCCGCGGTCAGACTGACTGGAAAAGGAATCCGTTGGGGGCACACTCGGAAAAAGGGTCAGGTTTAACCACACATTCCGGATCAAGTTTGACCAAAATCCAAGTTAGGCTGACTCATATTTGGTGAACCTTGACTGCAATTTGGTTGAAACTGACCCTTTTCGAGTGTGCCCCCAGCGGATTCTTTCCGAGTCAGTCTGACCCGAGATTTTTAAGAGTGTACGCTCGACTGCTCTACAAATATTTTGTAAACAAAGATTGTCTTTGTCCAAGTGGTGCGTTTTGTGTTGCATGGTGTTACTAGCCAGGGCGTACACCAACTCAAAGTTTTGGACAAAATTAATTTTTATATGTTTTAAAAATGATTGTTGCTGCAGTTATTCGGTGAACGACCAATATAATATACGTTCATTCTCTGGAATGCGTTTTATTGATATCTTCTTTCAATTTGTAGAGATTCGGGAAGAACTTCTGGGTTTCTTTTTCTGATTCACGCTGTATACAATAAGATATTTTGCTGTGAAAAATTACTATACAGGGTAGCCAGAAAGAATGCTACGAGTTATGATCGCTAATTTCTGTCATCATTATCGGCGGAAAATCGTTATTAATTTTTTATTTCGCTGGTTTAGACATTCTTTTTCAAATAAAATGATTACAAGATCATTGATTTTGAGTAAGGCGTTTTGATTCTAGGGCCATTTTTCGGAGGCAATGCAATTCCCAAATATTGCCATTTTTCAACAGCGGCGGTCATGGGAACGTCGAGATATTCTGGCGTCTCAGCTTGCCATACCGGACAAACCGCAATAACAATGGGGACATAGCTCGCATCGTTCTTCCTTATGAAAGCGAGGGCATTCCTGCCATTTTTCATTGTGGTTGTCGGTATGGCAAGCTGAGACGCCAGAATATCTCGACGTTCCGATTACCGCCGCTGTTGAAAAATTGGCAAATTTGGGGAAATTGCAGTTGCCTTCGAAAAATGGCCTAAAATCAAAAACGCCTTACTGCAAAATCAATGAGCTTGGTATCATGTTATTGGAAAAAAGAATGTTCTAACCAACGAAATAAAAATTAATGACATTTTGCCGATAATGATGAAGAAAATTAGGCGATCATACTCGTAGCATTCTTTCTTTTTTGGGCCCACCCTGTATTGTTACATTATTTCAACCCGATCTAATCGCTTGAAGCTGGGTGTTGACTGTGATACATGTATGTGTACCTTACATAATACCTTGTCCTGAATACACGTCACATGTTTTACAACGACATAAATTTTACTCCATGTCTGCCCAAATATACACTATAAACGGTCAAGCAATGTCTATTTCAAGTGTGTAAAAACAAGTATTTTTGTTGCTAATCTTCTGGTTATGTAAAATTACAAATTTTAGTTTGATCGTTTTTCATTTTAATTCAGTGGTTTCAAAACCATCTTTTGGGAAATGCCGTGGGTTTCAGGTTTGCCAGTTAATATCTGATTTCAGTGATACTTTGGGTTGTGGTATTGGTTATTTAATACCCGTACCATAAGTTACTTATATGGATCAACCTTGGGCACTCTCCCCTGTGTCATAATACGTCATCGTTTTATGACGACGTAGAAAAACAGGGTATCCCTTTTTGCAAACTTTGAGAAAAAAAATCAACAAAACATCACTTCAGACCATATGGGTGTCTTGTGAAGGTCATTATGTTTGTGAAATTTGGAGATCAATCAATATCTAGTATTTGAATATTGCAAACAACATCAATTTTCTGTGTAACAGGTTTGTCCTGCTCAGTTCTACAGTATTATTTCAGTATCTATGTATTTTGTCTACCAAAGACATAGGCTAACGTTGTGGAGCTTCAATTTAAAAAAGTTGTCAAACTGTGATATTTGAAATGGGTAAATAAACATCCTAGAATACAAACGTTTGGAAAGTTATGCTTCCACTGGCAAGATATGCATGAATAAACATCACCTTGGAATTACCACAGTGGTGGAGTATAAAAAAAAACCTACAGATCTACACACAGGGAGGAAATGGGGTGAATTCGGGCAATCTGAGTTCTCATAGATTTTTCACTTTTATCAAGCATTAAAAAAAACATTTGTGAATAAAAATTTTCAGGGCTTCATTTTTAGACCTTATTAAAAAGACACTTAGAGCATGGATGATTATCTAGCTCACATTTTTTAAACTGTGGTCATTGTTTACTTGTATCTTTATGCTCGCAATGTGACATAAATCCAACGATAGCTTTGGGTTGTAATATCTGTACCTTACATAGTAGCCGTACCATGGATTACTTAATATGGGCTCGTCCCTGAACAATACATCACACTTATCATGGATCCTACAAGGCTCTTGTGTACGTCACCATGTTCACGATGACATAATTTTTTTCCTTTATGTCTGCTAAATAATACACTAAGGGTCAAATAATATGGTCAATTTGAAATGTGTAAAACGAGTATTAATTTCTAATCTCTGGTTCGTTAATACAAAAATGCTTTCTGTTTATCTCATGCCATTTTTGTTAGTATATTATTCAAAGTTAGTGGTTTCAAGCCCTTCTTTGGAGAAATTTGATAGTTGATTCCATTCATAACTTTAGGTTGTAGTATTCATTACTTAATACCGTACCATAAGTTGCATAATTCGTGATCATCCTTGGACACCCCTACGTCATAATACGTCATCCGTGTCGGACCGGTATTATAAAGACAGGGTATCAAGGCTGCCACTCGTAGGGGAAATCCCCTACCGTAGGGGATTTTGGCCATGCGTACGTTGTAGGGGATACCTACGGGGAAAATGACCTTCCGTAGGGGAAACGTAGGGGTTTTTGACAATTTTCAGAAATATTCGAAATTTTTCCAAGGAAATCCGATTATATTCGCCCATTTTGTCCATCTCCGCCGAAGGAATTGTGATCAATTTTTTGCATTTCTAAGGTTATTTTTTTTTAGGGAAAAACGTACCTTCGTAGGAAAAAAGTGGATTTTGTAGGAGAAAACATAGGTTCGTATGGGAAAATGTGGTTAATTAGGCGTAGGGGAAAAGTGGTGTCCGTAGGGGAAAATACGCATGCGGCGTAGGGTGAAATCAAAATTTTGAGTGGCAGCCCTGGACTTTGAGAAAAACAACAAAACATCTCTTCGGTCCATATGGGTGTCTTGTGAAGGTCATTATGTTTGTGAAATTTGGAGATCAATCAATATCTAGAATTTGAATATTGCAAACATCACCAATTTGCTGTGTAACTGGTATGTCATGCTCAGTTCTACATAAGTCAGTACCAGTAGCGGCATATGGTTTTCTCTGCGGCTCTGCCCATTTTCGTCGTCTTTATAAAAATTCGTTGACTTTCAGTCAGTGGCGCAAATCCATTTTTAATCGTGGGGGGGGGGGGTACATGTCCCCCTGTCCCCCCTGGATTTGCGCCCCTGCTTTCAGTTCAGTTTCGTCTCGACGAGAGCGGAAAGTGTGAATGTTATTTTCAGATTGGTCATGTGCCTTTTTAATTCGTCATTGCAACAAGTCGCAAACATTAAGCCAATTGTCATGATAATGTGTCCCCACCAGCGAACGACGGACAATGATGTTAAAGCAAATTTGTCTTTGTTTAGGGTAATTCATTAAATTCTCATCTAAACTGGTTCCATGTGGTACCCTGAATGTTTTGGAAAGACAAACTTAATAAAATTCTGACGAATCTGGTCGCAAAAAGACGAAATTGTTTTTGCGCCCACGTACACACTAAAAAATAAAGGTGCGTACAAGGTGCAACTTTGTGGAAATAGGCCTGTAGAGCAATTTCTCCCGCGGTATTCGAGCAAATCTTTCACGGCTGAGCGCTCGCCCCACTCCATCATGTTTGCAAGTTTGCACCTTTGAGGTGAACATTTTGCCTCCAATAGACCCACTTTCATAATGTTTTAAATTTATTGATGTTTTCTCTTCCGAAGCTTGGTGATGATCTATTTCTTCAGTCATCTGTTTCTATGAATACAATTTCAATACTGAAAATCCAACTTGTATAAATTATACTATTTTCTACGTCGGACAAGCTCAGGCAAGCGTTCAGGTTGTCAAGAACAACCTTTGTTTAAAAGGTATGCATGGAATTTGAATATATTACGGAATCGGCCTACAGGTCCAAGTTTGTACCTAAAAAGGATGAAAATAATGCACCTTCGGCTTTAATACAATAATCAGTTGAAAATAAACGCCTTCACGGCCAGCGTGATGGCCAAGTGGGTAGAGCGTCCGCCTCACGTGCAGAAAGTCCCAGGTTCGAGCCCCGGTAAGGTCATATTTGTAAGTGTATTATAATGTAAATACTGTAAATAGCACTGGAATGAACGTAAATTGCGGTTCACACACAAAAACACACAGTTTGCAAGAAAAAGAAGAATACTTTTTTTATTTTCTATGGTGCAACTTTGCACCTTTCGGGTGCAACTTTGCACCTTTCAGAAAGGTGCAACGTTGCACTTTTAAAGGTGCTCCCAGTGTGACATTGGTCTGCACCTTTAAAGGTGCAAAGTTGAGCCTATTTTTCTTAGTGTATACTCAGTGACTGTGACGGACGATTTGAAATTGTGAGGATGCTGCGTGACAAAACTATTAAACAGATCGGAAATGCTGTCAACCAGTTGACAAAAGACGAAATAGGAATTTCATACGCATCACCATGGCATCTCAAGACGAATCAGAATTATTATTATTGGATGAAAACAGTTTGAAAATGAGTGGAAAAACCCTTATTGATCTGCATTTGAAGTGGTGCATAAAATGTTCGTACAGCAAGAATGTATGGTATGCAATATCCGCATTTGACTTTTTACGGAAATTCAACTATAAACACCCAAACAAAATAAGGGTCTGACGGTAGACAATTATTTTTTGCACAGAATAGATAGATAGAGAGATGGATAGATAGATAGATAGATAGATAGATAGATAGATAGATAGATAGATAGATAGAGAGAGAGATGGATAGATAGATAGATAGATAGATAGATAGATATATAGATAGATAGATAGATAAATAGATAGATAGGTCGGTTTATTGTACATAAAATAAAATCATGGCAAAAATCCGGAGATTTGGAGGGAGTAGAATGATGGCGATGTTGTTTGGAAAGTAGAAGGAATTTTGCAAAAGAAGTCACGATATCTGTTCTACGATCTGAAAGTGAGTCTGGGAAACGTAATCATATTGAGGGCTCTCCGCTGAACTCTTTCAATGTTTGCACGTTGTTCAATGGTGAGGCTAGAATTCCAAACAGGCGCAGCAGTGGGCGGATAAAACTAGATCGGTGACGGCAACTCCATTCCTTTTAAGGCGGCACAAGATGTACAGTCTACGTGAGGCACGTGAAATCATGAATACAATAAATTCAATACAAAATCTAACGATCAATATAATTCCCACCCAAAGTGAACTTCTAGGTACTATGCTAGGGGGTTCTTGAATTTTCTCCTACAATGTTAAGTTGTAGGCATGATCCACTCTCTCTAGCAAATTTGGTGGCGCCAGTTTATTATTACCGAATGCGTGACTTATTGTATAGCCCGATATTTCACGATTGTTAATGGCAGTTCGATATAGATATCGATTACTATGTCTTTTTAAGGAAGTGCTATTCGATGGTTTGAAATCGATCATAATGATGTATCGTTGCGTGACACTTTGAAAGAAATCCCACCACTAATGTCTATACGAGTGCAGACCCACTTCTGTCGTGTCACGTTGCATCATGTCTGAATGGTTACATGTCCTTATTCCGAATGTTCCAATTTCCAACGGTTAAATATCCCCCGCGGGGGGGGGGGTACTCAGATTTGGTTCCGACGGGGGTGTGCCGCGGAAGTCGAAAAACCCGACCCCTTTTTTAAGGGTCATTTTGGCGGAAAATGGTACCT
>JZLH01S0611528.1:5022-16721 GCA_001188425.1 Eucidaris tribuloides
GAAAAAACAAAAACTCACATCAGTGCAGTTGGATGAAAAAACAAAACTCACATCAGTGCAGTTGGATGAAAAAACAAAAACTCACATCAGTGCAGTTGGATGAAAAAACAAAAACTCACATCAGTGCAGTTGGATGAAAAAACAAAACTCACATCAGTGCAGTTGGATGAAAAAAGCAAAACTCACATCAGTGCAGTTGGATGAAAAAACAAAAACTCACATCAGTGCAGTTGGATGAAAAACAAAAACTCACATCAGTGCAGTTGGACGATTGTCAAGCAATCTTTGGTACGGTTGATTGTACCAAATTCAGTAGGGGATCCATACAGTCAGCGTCTGAAACCTAGACTACCGTTACGAAATATGAGTTGTGCAACGGCCCAATATAATATCACTCATCATTAATATTTCAAAAACCTTACTTCGTATGACTCCCAAATTTTAAACACTCTGTTCTTATGCACCGGTACCCTTTTTTTAGCTGAATCAATTCTGACAAAAAACAGCTTGGTGTACAAATAAAAAAACATAGAGTTTAAAGTAACAGCAATTTATAGGCGATTATTTTTGTCATATTTTTTTTATTCAGCTCTGGATTGTTACGAAGAGCCATGTGAAAATGGCGGCTCCTGCATTGATAACGAGCACGGCTGTGAATGCCTGGATGGGTTTTACGGGTACTATTGTGGTAAGTATGGTATTATGGTGTCATTTGTTGATGACGATAAAAGTGACGATTATCATGATGACCATTATTACGATGACTGATAATAGTATTAACGGTAATAATAAACTCCTCAAAAAAATTCTACAACTCAACTTTGAGCGTCAATAAATGTATCTCTCTTGGTATTATCGTATAATACTTGATATTGGTATCGTTGAAAAGTCTTATCTATTTTTCTTTACAATCATAGGTGTACCGAGGGAGTGTTTTGGGTGTTCAAACACCACCTTTCACAAAAGAGGGATGTTGAACACCCCCAAATACCCACATTTTACGAAAAACACACCCTTTTATGCTAAAAACACCCCAGTTTAGCCGTGGAAGTGTTAACCACGGGACACGATTTTGGCTTTAATTTTTTGGACCGTAGATTTGGGAAAATTTTGGACCAAGGACTTTGGATGAAAAAGTTTTGGCCGCTACCACCCCCCCCCCCTTCCTCTCTGCTGAGCGATTTCAGTGGGGGTGATCGGGAAAATTTTGGACATGGGATTTGGAACTTGACATTTTTCGTTCTTCGTAGTAGTAGTAGTAAAAGCAGTATTAGTGGTAGTATACATTCGTAGTCGTAGTAGTTGTTGTAGTATTAGTGGTAGTATAGTCGTAGTAGTAGTCGTAGTAGTTGTATTAGTGGTAGTAGTAGTAATAGTAGTAGTAGTTGTAGCAGCAGCAGCAGCAGCAGTAGTAGTAGTAGTAGTAGTAGTTGTTGTTATTGTAGTATTAGTGGTAGTAGTAGAAGTAGTAGTAGTAGCAGTACTAGTAGTATTGGTAGTAGTAGTAGTTGTTGTTATTGTAGTATTAGTGGTTGTAGTAGAAGTAAAAGTAGTAGTAGTAGTAGTAGTAGTAGTAGTAGTAGTAGTAGTAGCAATAGTAGTAGTAATGCATGTAGTAACGGTAATTATACTGTCTACTTTCACTACGTATGAAAGTGAATTTTTCCCTATTTTGTTTTAGCTAGACATACCGTTATCTATTTGTGCTGTGTACTGAAACATTTCGACTTTTGAGAAACAAAAAAGTGTTTCGCCATAGGAAATGTCTACATTTATATCTGTTCGTTGATTATTCAAAACTCACAATATGAAATACTAAACACATCTAGGAAGGTTTTGATGTGTTTTCTGATAAAAGCCATAATTGGGCTTTTACCTCAGTCTATTATGATAGCAACATGACAAGTTTGATGTTATCATTACTGTAGAGAATCAGTTCTGCGACGACTCATCGTGCCAGAATGGAGGTACATGCGATGGATATCACTGCGAATGTCCGGATGACTGGACGGGAGAGTTTTGTGGTAAGTGATTTTTTTATTCTTCTGCTTTTTTTTAAGAGATTGAAGTGAAATCAAAGAGAAAGAATGAATTCTAAGTGAATTTCTCGTTATCGATTTCACTCAATATGGAGTGAATATCAAGTGATAATTCCTAAAGACTAACTTTCACAGAAATATACTTCCTAAAATTCACCCACTGGGAGTGAAATAAATTGTAGACATCGACATCTATCCTTTGAGCCTGAACTCTTTCCTTAAAGATGTTGACAATTTTGTGATAATAAGAATAAGAACTGAACAATGAAGTTCCAAATAATGTATTTCTTTTATTCAAATATTGTGTTTTGCAGAAGACCCAGTGATAGACGAATGCGATAGTGAACCATGTCAAAACGGTGGAACATGTGTCACCATTTACGACGAATACTACTGCGATTGCCCGTTTAACTTTACAGGACATGATTGTGGTAAGTATACGTGTATCTGGGTGATGCGAAAGTAACAGTACTAGTAGACTTGATAGATAGATAGATAGATAGATTGATTGATTGATTGATTGGTTGATTGATTGATTGATTGGTTGATTGATTGATTGATTGATTGATTGATTGATTGATTGATTGACTGACTGACTGACTGAGTAGTTGATTGATCAAAACCTGTCGCCTTCTGTACCTACACTGACAGGAATAAGGGTATTTCCTATCAGTCACAAGACGTATTTCACTTGTATTCCTTTAGATTGTTTTCCATCTTAGCAATGAATCACAAGGTAATATTTAAAATCCAAATATGTGATTTGCAGAAGACGAAGTGATAGGCGAATGTGATAGTCAACCATGTCAAAACGGTGAACGTGTTTCGAGTTTTACGACGGATACTTCTGCAATTGCCCGTTCAACTTTACAGGACACGATTGTGGTAAGTACTAGTAGACTTAATTGACTGATTGATTGATTGATTGATTGATTGATTGATTGATTGATTGATTGATTGTTTGATTGATTGATTGATTGATTGATTGATTGATTGATTGATTGATTGATTGATTGATGGATGGATGCATGGATGCATGGATTGTTGGATGGATGAACTGAATGACCAACTGACCGATTTGTTGATTGGTTGATTGATTTGTTGGTTGATTGGTGATTGATTGCTTGCTTGTTTGCTCGATTGATTGATAGATTGACTAAATAGTTGAATGATTAAAACCTGTCGCCTTCTGGACATTCACTGACATGACTAAAGTTATTTCTTATCAGTAATAACATGTATTTCACTTGTATTCCTTCCGATTGTTTTCAATCTCAACAGTGAAGCATAAGTTAATGCATTTAAAAAAATCAAATATGGTATTTTGCAGAAGACGAAGTGATAGGCGAATGTGATAGTCAACCATGTCTAAACGGAGGAACGTGTTTTGACTTTTACGAGGGATACTTCTGCAATTGCCCGTTCAACTTTACAGGACACGATTGTGGTAAGTACTAGTAGACTTGATTGATTGATTGATTGATTGATTGATTGATTGATTGATTGATTGATTGACTAAATGGTTGGTTGATTAAAACCTGTCGCCTTCTGAACATTCACTGACATGACTAAATTTATTTCTTATCAGTAATCACATGTATTTCACTTGTATTCCTTTCGATTGTTTTCCATCTTAACAATGAAGCACAAGGTAATTGCAGTTTTTAAAATTCAAATATTGTGATTTGCAGAAGACGAAGTGATAGGCGAATGCGATAGTCAACCATGTCTAAACGGAGGAACGTGTTTTGACTTTTACGAGGGATACTTCTGCAATTGCCCGTTCAACTTTACAGGACACGATTGTGGTAAGTAGGCTACTGGTAGAATTGATTGATTGATTGATTGATTGATTGATTGATTGATTGATTGATTGATTGATTGATTGATCGACTGATTGATTGATTGATTGATTGATGGATGGATGGATGCATGCATGCATGCATGGATACATGGATGGTTGGATGGACGGATTAAATGACCAACTGACCGATTTGTTGATTGGTTGATTGATTTGTTGGTTGATTGGTGATTGATTGATTGCTTGTTTGCTCGATTGATTGACTGATTGATTGACTAAATAGTTAGTTGATTAAAACATGTCACCTCCTGAACATTCACTGACATGACTAAAGTTATTTCTTATCAGTAATCACCAGTGTTGTGTCCGAGGCCGGCTTGTCCAAGGCCAAGGCCGGATCACCGAGGACAAGGACAAGGCCAAGGCCGGATTGCCCGAGGACAAGGACAAGGCCAAGGCCAACCCACCCGAGGACAAGGACAAGGCCAAGGCCGGAAGGGTCGAGGCCAGACCGAGGCCGAATATTCCAATACAAGGCCGGCCGAGGCCGGAGAGCCAGGAAAAGGCCAGCCATGGCCAAATATTGTAGTATTATTTGGTGGCAAAGGCCACAGATTTCAGAGGGACCCTAAATACCTGTCATTTCTTTGCCCAGTGATGCTCTTTGCTTTGGTTTAATATTCCACACCACCATAAAAACATACATTCTCATATACATATACATTGCATATACATGTTCACTCATATAGTCCATATACACCCACTCATACATAACCACTTACCCATTAACCATATTATTAACCCTTTGAGGACGACTAGATTTTTTGACTTTGCCTCAGGTTTTCGGATTGTTTTGAAATCAAATTGTCTGGGAGTCTACAGACAATTTTATTTCAAAACAATCCGAAAGCCAGGTTCAAAGTCAAAGTTTTCACTCTATTTTGATGAAAAGTGAAAGGGTTATCACTTTGAAACATTGTTACATGTAGCTATAAAATACGACATTTTCTCTTTCGATTACTTCAATTTGCTTTTGAATATATTATAATACAGCCAGAGAAATGTTACGTTTAAAATTTCATGCTGTTATAATCTTTTGTCTTGCGATGACGAGCAGTTTGACGAGTATACTTGTCTATGGTTTTATGAGTCTAGAATCCTGTTGACGAGTATATCTGTCCACGGTCCTAAAGGGTTAATTGCTTCATCCCAAGAAACAGGCGTGGGAACAGTAATGATATAAAGATCAATATGGATAAAATACATTCACCCGACCACCTGAAAAGTTATGTAACAACGTTGAAATGCCCTTTTAAGATGCTGTGACAAAGCAAAGATGTGATAATTGAGTAAAAAACAAAAGAAACTTCTCCCTTCGCATAAGCTGATTATTTATTTAAAAACCCTTGGATCATAGATAAATAATCAAGGTAAGATATCGTTTGGCAACTGTTCATTAAAGGAAGCATCTCTCTCTCCCTCTCTCTATTAGTTTCAATATTTTATTTGTGAGAAACTGACAACATTCGGCATTTGCATTTCCTAAAATTCTCCCGGCCTCGACCCGGTCTCGACCGGCCTTGACCCGAGGATTGCGTCCGAGGCCGAGGACGAGGCCGAGGATTAACCTCCGTCCTCGAGGCCGAGGACGATTTTGCGGCCTCGAGGCCGAGGCCGGCCTCGAGACCCACAACACTGGTAATCACATGTATTTCACTTGTATTCCTTTCGATTGTTTTCCATCTTAACAATGAAGCACAAAGTAATTGCAATTTTTAAAATTCAAATATTGTGATTTGCAGAAGACGAAGAGATAAGCGAATGCGACAGTCAACCATGTCAAAACGAGGGAACGTGTTTCGACATTTACGAGGGTTACTTCTGCGCATGCCCGTCCAACTTTACCGGACATGACTGTGGTAAGTATACGTGTATCTGCGTGATGTATGTCCCTCTGTCCCCCTGGATTTGCGCCCCTGCGTACTCTACGTTGATTGATTGATGAATTGGATGGTTGAGTGATTGCTTGATTAGTTAGTTGACAAATTTTGGATTGATTGATTGATTGATTGGATGGTTGAGTGATTGATTGATTGATTGATTGATTGGATGGTTGAGTGATTGCTTGATTAGTTTGTTGACAAATTTTGGATTGATTGATTGATTGATTGATTGATTGGATGGTTGCTTGGTTGATTGATTGATTAATTGAATGATTGAATGATGATACAGATATACAGACACGGATGCTTTTTATTAAGTCTTTCAACAACAACAACAACAACAACAAAAGCTTCCATCCACGTGAAACCTAAAACATATGTAGCATTCAAAAATAAAACATAACATTGCACAGCCAATTAACATAACATACAATACATTTTTATAA
Source organism: Eucidaris tribuloides (assembly GCA_001188425.1). NCBI lineage: Eukaryota > Metazoa > Echinodermata > Echinoidea > Cidaroida > Cidaridae > Eucidaris > Eucidaris tribuloides. The sequence continues at coordinate 11,252 of JZLH01S0611528.1, forward strand.
TATAATAATACGGCAATGTGAGATTAAATGTATATTCAAACAATCGTAATGCAAAACAAAGATAACATGGAAGATAGACTAGAAGACTGAAGATAGAGAAAGGAGGAATGCAATAAAAAATACAAAAATCTTAAGGAAGGAAACACAGGAGAAAGAAGAAACGGAGGAAAAGGGAGAAATGATAGATTGACTGATTTGTTGGTTGATTGATTGATTGATTGATTGATTGATTGATTGATTGATGGATGGATGGATGGATGCATGGATGGTTGGATGGATGGATTAAATGACCAACTGACGGATTTGTTGATTGGTTGATTGATTTGTTGGTTGATTGGTGATTGATTGCTTGCTTGTTTGCTCGATTAATTAATTGATTGATTGATTGATTGACTAAATAGTTGAATGATTAAAACCTGTCGCCTTCTGGACATTCACTGACATGACTAAAGTTATTTCTTATCAGTAATAACATGTAATTCACTTGTATTCCTTTCGATTGTTTTCCATCTCAACAATGAAGCACAAGGTAATTGCAGTTTTTAAAATTCAAATATTGTGATTTGCAGAAGACGAAGTGATAGGCGAATGCGATAGTCAACCATGTCTAAATGGAGGAACGTGTTTTGACTTTTACGAGGGATACTTCTGCAATTGCCCGTTCAACTTTACAGGACACGATTGTGGTAAGTAGGCTACTAGTAGAATTGATTGATTGATTGATTGACTGATTGATTGACTGATTGATTGACTAAATAGTTGGTTGATTAAAACATGTCACCTCCTGAACATTAACTGACATGACTAAAGTTATTTCTTATCAGTAATAACATGTATTTCACTTGTATTCCTTTCGATTGTTTTCCATCTTAACAATGAAGCACAAGGTAATTGCAATTTTTAAATTTCAAATACTGTGATTTGCAGAAGACGAAGAGATAGGCGAATGCGACAGTCAACCATGTCAAAACGGGGGAACGTGTTTCGACATTTACGAGGGTTACTTCTGCGCATGCCCGTCCAACTTTACCGGACATGACTGTGGTAAGTATACGTGTATCTGCGTGATGTATAGCCTTTGATCAAGACCTCAGGGCTTAATGATTTCCCCCGTCAGCGCAATACCCCACTAGCGCCTGGAACAAGACTAACCGCGCTAACCCCAGTGACAAAGCAGGCAAGGGGCGAACCAAGGAGCTTCAAACCCATGTTTGAAGCTCCTTGGGCGACCAGCCAATCTTTCGGTACGCCAGGAGTGTAGGCATTATAATTAGTCTCTTTTTAGGCGCACGGGATACAACTACTGCTCAGAGGCTTAATGGCGTGAGGGACAACCCACATCCACAATGCCTTGTCAAAAGGCTACGGGATGTATGTCCCTCTGTCCTCCTGGATTTGCGCCCCTGCGTACTCTAGGTTGATTGATTGATGAATTGGATGGTTGAGTGATTGATTGATTAGTTAGCGGACAAATTTTGGATTGATTGATTGATTGATTGATTGATTGATAGGATGGTTGAGTGATTGCTTGATTAGTTAGTTGACAAATTTTGGATTGATTGATTGATTGATTGATTGGATGGTTGCTTGGTTGATGATTGATTGATTGAATGATTGAATGATGATACAGATACAGACACGGATGCTTTTTATTAAGTCTTTCAATAACAACAACAACAACAACAACAACAACAACAACAACAAAAGCTTCCATCCACGTGAAACCTAAAACATAGCATTCAAAAATAAAAACATAACATTGCACAGCCAATTAACATAACATACAATACATTTTTATAATATAATAATACGGCACTGTGAGATTAAATGTATATTCAAACAATCGTAATGCAAAACAAAGATAACATGGAAGATGGACTATAGAAGACTGAAGATAGAGAAAGGAGGAATATAATAAAAATACAAAATCTTAAGGAAGGAAACACAAGCGAAAGAAGAAACGGAGGAAAAGGGAGAAATGATAGATTGACTGATTTGTTGGTTGATTGATTGATTGATTGGGAGAAATGATAGATTGACTGATTTGTTGGTTGATTGATTGATTGATTGATTGATTGATTGATTGATTGATTGACTGATTGATTGATTGGTTGATTGATTGATTGCTTGATTGATTGATTCACTGACTGACTTAATAGTTGATTGATTAAAACCTGTCGCCTTCTGGGCCTTCACTGACATTTATAAGTTATGTCTTATCAGTCATAACTGGTATTTCACTTATATTCCTTTCGATTGTGTTCAATCCAATCAATGAAATACAAAGTGATGCATATTTAAAAAATTCAAAAATTGTGTTTTGCAGAAGACGAAGTAATAGATGAATGCGATAGTCAACCATGTCAAAACGGAGGAACATGTTTCACCATTTACGACGAATACTACTGCGATTGCCCGTTCAACTTTACAGGACATGACTGTGGTAAGTATACGTGTATCTGCATGATGCGAAAGTGACAGGGCTAATAGACTTGATTGATTGATTGATTGATTGATTGATTGATTGATTGATTGATTGATTGATTGATTGATAGATAGATTAAGTACATGAGTGAGTGATCGACTGATTGGTTAATTAATTGATTGGTTAGTTGACTTATTGATTGATTGATTGATTGTTTGAATGAATGATTGATTGATTGGATAATTGACATATCAATTTGTTTAGCACAAGAAATACTCCTTGTTTGGGCAGAGAAGTACGAGGTTATACGCACAGGTCATGCATCACTGCTCTCACACCGTTCTGGACTGTAGGAGCAGTCTATTGTTTACATTCACATTCGAACGCATAATAATAAAGACTGCGTTGATTTCTAGCCAGCTGCGAAAGTCAGAAAACTGATAGAGAATGTTGTCTGTGATTAGTTTTTCCCGATTCCACGGGCCTTCTCCCAGCCAATAAAATTTGATTTTTACATTTTTAGAATCCTCAGACTTCGCGCTACACATACTCATCTTCAATATATTTATAGATGGCGCACTTACATTTTATAAAGAGGCAAAGTCAGAAAAAATGAGAAAAACGGGGATCTTCCACGAGAGTTTTTTTTTTTTAACCAAAAAAGAAGTCTGTTAGAATCAATTCCCCTTGTCATAACATTGCTTCGGTCACATATTTTGCTCTAACCTTAAAGAGAAATCTACGATTATCATAAATCTCGTTTCAATAGTATATAAAGCTTACAGATTTGTTACAATGGCAAAAAAATGTGCCAAAACGACGGTTTTACTTCCAGTTTACCATTGTGTTACAAAACTCTAGACCATGAAGAAAGTAAAAGATCGCTTAGAAATTGATATGCTAATTGACTGATTAGTTGACTAATTTTTGATTAATTGATTGATTAATTAATTGATTAATTGATTGATTGAATGGTTGATTGGCTGATTGATTAATTGACTGAAAGAAAAAGAGACAACACTAGAAAAATCATATCAACCATTCCACGTAAGGGTCAACGTCAAACTCAAAAATTGAAGTGAAGCAAGTGCCTTTTTGTCAGTTATGATTCAAAAGAGGAATATTGAAACAATCTAAATCTCAAAGATTTTTCAAAATAAAGTATTAGAATTAAAGTTACAGCCTCCTGTACATGGATGAACTTTGTGGTAAAAAAGAAGGGTTTTGGGTATAAATCACAAACTGAGAAAATAAATGAAGCTGATTCATAACATGTTGCTTTTTCTGCATTCATTAGGTAGCTATTCCAGTAAGTTTGATAAATCATTAAAAAAAATCCCAAACGCTTTTTATATTTTCCCAGTATTTCATCATGAAAACACTCGCGAAATATGTCACGCGAGTCACAAAATAAGGGGATTTTTAAGATTACTAAAAAACTAGAAAGAGTTTCAGCTGGTGTTTGACATGAAAGTGAAGAAGTGGTAGTAGTGTGTCAAGAAAAGTATAAACATTTTCATTTGCACTGCATACCTTGAAGAAAAAAACAATATCAAGAGTGTCACGCATGCTGTAGGTCGGACAATCAGAAACCAGAGTATAAATCAAAAACTGAGAAAATAAGTGAAAGTGATTGCTTTATCTGATTTCATAATTTAAGTCTTTAAACGCTAATGACAGCTATATTAAGTGACGGTGTCACGCGAGTCACGCATTTGTGTCACGCGAGTCACATTTTGTTTGGGCCGTTTCTCTCAACAATGGAAATTTGGCACAATGTAACTTATGCAAGAATTGATCTAGGGTATTCAATTTCTGGTTCAGCAAAACTAACTTAAATCACACATGTAGTTTCATCGGAAAATCAATTTGAATGAAGTACTGTCACAATTTGTCTTTTCTGTCCTGTCACGCGAGTCACGTCAAAGAAATTGTAATTTACAAAAAAAAATATTGATTATTGAACAATCATTTCAATCATGTATTGCCAACGCCTTGACTCAAAAACATATTAAATTTGGTTTGAATAAAGCCAGTTTGATAATAGTAAGACATTGAAACTTGAAATTTTGTTCAAATATCATGCGAGTCACTATGGAATGGCTGATATAGACATTTAAAATCTAATTCCAATATTTATTATTCCATTTTTAATAAACATCTTTATATTCCGTGTTTGCAATGAATTCAGAAGAGTTAAGATAAAATATTTGCGATTTTAACAGACACTCTATTGACAACACCATGCGATGACGATCCCTGTGAAAATGGTGGGACGTGCTATGATCTTGTGAACTCGGAATTCGTATGCATTTGCCCCTCCAGCTGGACAGGGGATACGTGTGGTAAGCAATGCTAATCAATTTTCCTGTGTTTTGGAGAACAGGGGTCATGAACATAATTTTAAGTACAAAACTCAAATAGGTTCTCGAACCCTCCCCGAATACACACACACACACACACACACACACACACACACATGACAAGTAAAAACAAACAGTGTTTTCACAAACCAGACATTAAAAGCAAAGGTATATGTTGGCTATTGTAACACTGCATGACGACTCTTCGTAACTTATATTAGCGCAAAAATCAGTCAGACATCATGGGCTGGACATCTTGAATTTATTGCCTCAAAACATGAAACGATGCACATCTTTGTATTCCTTTAAAGAATCCTTTTAAAAAGTCCTCTTATCTTCTGTGTTTAGTCATCTTATACGTATATATACTAGGTGTTAAAAATAAAATTGGTTAATTTTGATATGTAATAACACAAAAACTATACACCAGATGATACTGGCATGAGTATGTGTTATAGCTGAAGAGTGAACATTTATGTTGGAGGTGGTTTCAATACGATATCAATAATCAGTTTTATGTAATTTATGCTTATTTAAAAAGTTAAGAGTTCAGATTTTGCTCAAAATCCGACCCCCTGTACAAACTTGAGACTGTACAGAAATCAAATGGTGTGTGTGAGAGTGTGTGCCTTGTCCACACACAATAGCAACAGACAATGGCTGTAGATAGTGAATAGTCTAG
>JZLH01S0611528.1:18229-31347 GCA_001188425.1 Eucidaris tribuloides
GAAGAAGAAGAAGAAGAAGAAGAAGGGAGAAGAAGGAGGAGGAGGAGAAGAAGAAGAAGAAGAAGGAGGAGGAGGAGGAGGAGGAGAAAAAGAAGAAAATGGAAGAAGGGAGGAAGGGGAAGGAGGAGAAGACGAAAAAGAAGAAGGGGAAGAAGAAGAGAAGAAGAGGGCAACGATGAAGATGAAGAAGCAAAAAGAAGGAGGAGATAAATCTTGAAAAAACTATTTACAACATAAATATTTGTGTCTAAAAAATCTGAGTATAATTTGACAATGAATTGTTACGATGCCTTTACAACCAGAAGAAATCACACAAAATAACCGCAATATTAAGGTTGACTATATTTTATTATGTTGGGAATTTCCCTTTATTGTAAACTTTTATTAACAATTGTACAGACAAAATTTCATACATACGATTTAAACTAAATTATATAAATTAATTAAACTCACATTAGTGGGTGGTCCTCTGACGAAAGTCTCTGTACTCCACGGTAATCCACTAAAGTTCCGGAACTTTCCGGTGGATCCTCCTAGTGCAAATGATATTTCAGACGTTCATGAACTTATGATGAAAATGTCCCAACTGCTGCTCCAATGCCATTGAACAAATAAGGTGATGTATTTACCGTGTATTCCAAATGTAATTCCGTTGCAGGGAATGTTCACACAGAGCTTGGTAATACAGGTTTACAAAGCAATATGTAGACACGAGATACGAGATATTATGACTGCAGAGAGTCCGCTTATATGAATTTACAACACTCAGGTCCACTAATTACTTCCCGATACATGTAGCAAATGGTCATTTTCAAACGTGAGTGACACGACAATTTGAGAGTCTTAAGAGCTCATATCTTCCCACTTGGAGGTTATGAATGGATGATGACTACCATATTAGGTATAATGTAGGACTGGCATGTGTTATTTACCAGTTTGATTTGAATTCTACAACTGGTCAAGTAGTTATGATTTAAAAACGGTGCGTGCATGAGTGACACGACAAATTTTGGACGTGGGTGTCTGACCATTATCGGTTATGGTTGGATTCGTACCAAAGTAGTTCTCCAAGAGTACCATAAGTCTAAACATGTGGTAAATAGATTACCTATACTACATTCATGGGCAATTCCACTGAGAAATTGTTACCAGGGGTGGAAAAATGAAAATCAAGAACAACTTTGTTTTACCTGGCGAAAGTATCAGGAGTAGGTCAATCAACATGACCTAATTGTAAAAAATTGCGGCTCAAGTCGGAAAGATATTTCTTGAGTATTGAAATAAGAGATTACTGTAAAGACATTGCAGCTAAAATTCGGCATTGTGTTTTGCAGTTTATTCTCTCGTAATGTGAAAAATTGTCAACTTATAAATGACTGTCATGGAAATTATTTCTAGCTGAATAAAGCTGAGGGACTCATTTTAACATTCATCCGGTGGTACCGCCAAGAGAATAAATCTTTTCTGAAAATGGCTATTTCAATTTTTTATGATTTCCTCTCGCTGGCAGTGTAATGTCGTAACGTTTTCGATATAAAGTTTTATACAGTTACACTATGTTTTTGGTCGCAATTTTGTCTATAATTCAAGATGCAAAGCGCTAAAATGCTGATCATCACACAACATATCCAGTAAATTTTCAGAGAATTTTGGCATTGTTCATCGCAAAAAAAGGCAGTTACGGACATTACACAACACAACAGCGTTACGGTACATTCAATTTGTACTCACAAAGTGTAGCTGCAATGATTCCAGTCCAAATTACTGGATTCAACACACTGTAAGTGTATATCTGTCATACAGTAGATACCTTATGTAACTTATATTAACATTAATGTAGACATTAACTAGCAACAATGCACTATTTCACTTTGAATTTGACTAACCTCTGACGCGCTTGTCATGTACTTGTACTACTCCCATGCCCTCCCTGATCGTTTTGCATGCTACACAATACAGCAACGCTTATCAAGCTAAGCAAGTGTACTCGGTTTTAAGTTAATGCTTGTTGAGAATAATAGGAGGATGAGGAGAGGAACTAATCCAACTCTGCTTTATAGCTTCCAATGGGGTCCTTTTCATGGTAGCGATTTAACGACAAAACAATCTGCCATATATTTGTCGATCAAAAAGCGACCATTCTGAATGATGCCAGTAATGAAATTTCTGAAGGGGACCAGATCCATTAATTTCTTTGTGTAACCAAGCACAGCAAAGAAAAGGAAGAGTTATTTGCTACCCTCTCCTACAATGGACAAACAGGAACCACTTCTTTTCCAGGCTGATATGAAGGCCAGAATATGAAAATATTCTCTTAAACAGACCTTATCTGACACTTGACATAAATTGTAACGTCTGAAAACCATAAAAAACTTGAGAAAAGCAACATCCTTATGTGGTTAAAAAGACATATTGAACTTTAAACTATTATACATTTGTTTTGAATAAGATAAAAGCAGCTTATTAGATATATGGTTATGCTCAGTCATGGATATGGATGGTCGCTTAGCAGCATTATGAATGAAAAGTGTAAATGTCCGTAAACGCTTCTGTAATGACACCAATTTTTTTATGATTACGCATTTGATCATCAATTACAAAAAGTCAAAAGCTTGATTTACATTTATTTACATGATCACCGATCCATTGCAGACATAAATTTAAGGCCTTTTAAGATTCCTACTATTGAAAAAGTCAACAAACTAATAAAGTATGGGGGTATACCCCCAAATACTCCTCAAATTGGCAACTTCAAAAATAAAAAAATATCATGAAAGTGCTATGGCAACATTTTTAAATGTCTATGGAGTACTATCAAACTGAAAAGAACCAAAAATATTAATACAATCATGTGACCCCTACCTCTTTATGAAAGTGGACAAATCTGTAATGTCCGTAACGCTCAAAATGTAATGTCCGTAACGCCACAATTAAGGCTGTAGAGGGAACATGATTCATCTGTTTCACTAAATTTAACTTTATTCTTATTTAACACTTCCTTACCTTTCAATTTATTAGAAAATTGGTTTAACTGTGTGCTTAAACTCACAGACTTTTCAATGAACATACAGGCATGCAAAAAGCTGTGTCCAAAAAATGTAATGTCCGTAACGGCACACATTTTGTCCAGTAACTACCACAGGAAGTGACGAAATGGATGGAAACTTTCAATGTATATAATTTAGGGCCATATGTGTGTGATTCCATTTTGATGAGTTCATAATAAAAAGGTTGTGTTATCCTAATGACCTTTTGAAGTTGCAAAAATTCTCTGAAATGTAATGTCCGTAACGCTGGAATTGCCCATATGTAGTCACAATCACTCATTCCCTCTCTGTGGCAAATGGTCCCCTCTTACATGCCGTGAGTGACACGACGAAATGCAAAAATACCCACATTAACATTAATTACCCTTGGACTAAATTCACTGTGTTACAACATATAATAAATTATTTCATGTAATTTTCATGGAAAACTATCATCTAAGATATCTAATTTCAAAAAAATATTGACGCCTATTGATTTCTTGCAAGTTTTAATTTTCACCCACGTGTCCACTTTTGTTTGAAAATGACCAATAATATTGTTAAACTTTATGTCCTGAGAGCAAGATGTACAGCAACTCTCCCCGACTCTTTAACGACCCATCAATTCCTATTCCCAAAATTACAAAATCCAAAACACTTTAGCCAGTTAAGATTTTACAACTTATAGAAACTTCTGTGTTATTTATAACATACATAGTCATTGACCAGCTGCAGGAACATTCCACGAAACAGTGAGTTTATTAGCCCAACGCATCCCGGATAATAGCCTCTACTGAGATTCCTTCGTTGTACATTTCATAAAGCAATTGTCTGCACCAGGGTGCATTGACATATTTGATGACAACACGTGCACACGAACTACACTCAGCAAAAAAGAAAGTAAACATTTTTTCAAGTTCACATTTGTAATATATAACTTTAATAGAAATCAATGAATTATATATTAAATTAAAGGCAATTTAATTCTCTTTCAGCCTGTAAAGGTAATTTGAAGATAAATTTTATGCATGAGTGATCACATGCGTTTTTATCCCCCAAGGTGCAAAAGAAAAAAATGCAAAAATGGACCATAATCCACTGATATTTAAATGGCTCAACACAGTCAATGGAAACAATATATCAGACTTAGACAATGGCTTTATCTTTGAATAAAAGACAGAATTTGTCAAAACTGCAAGACTGAGTCGTTTTGTCCTTTTACCAACAAAGAGAGAGAAAGAAGCTTCTCTACAGCATTCAAGTTTAGAAAATGTTTGAATGTCTGACATGTAACCACCCTTGTGTTTATACTCTAAATCCAATTGAAACTTCTTAGACTTAGGAGAAGCTTCTTTTTCTCCCTTTCTCTCTCTTTGTTGGTAAAAAGACAAAACTACTCAGTCTTGCAGTTTTAACAAATTCTGTCTTTTATTCAAAGATTCAAAGATAAAGCCATATTCTAAGTCTGATCTTCTGTTTCCATTGACTGTGTTGTGCCATTTAAATATCAGTGGATTATGGTCCATTTTCGCAATTTTTACTTTTGCACCTTGGGGGATAAAAACGCATGTGATCACTCATTCATAAAATTTATCTTCAAATTACCCTCACAGGCTGAAAGAGAATTAAATTGCCTTTAATTTGATATATGATTCATTGATTTTTATTAAAGTTATATATTACAAATATGAACTTGAAAAAGTGTTTACTTTCTTTTTTTGCTGAGTGTATAACTGGTTTGGTGGCAATATTATTGTTTGGTAAATTTCATCATAGAATAAAAAAGATTTCTCATGAAATGTTGTCTTTTTTCTCCTAGAAACCGACGTGCCGGACCCCTGTGGCAACGACCCTTGTGAAAACGGAGGAACGTGTTACCCGTTTACCTCGGGATATGGATTTGACTGCCTTTGCAGGGAGGGGTGGACCGGATATACGTGTGGTAAGTGTAAGGTAAAGTAAGAGTAAACGATTGCTTGTAGAATCATTGTCTAATTGTTTGTTGGCTTGAAAAATCCACAGGTGTTGGACGAAAGCTTGTCAGCTATATAATACAAGGTTGGTAGATGCTTAAAATTTTCTTGTTCAATTTTTGTTGATTGTTTGAATATAAATTTTTTACGTTCCGTTTGTATTCTATAATAAATGAAATGAAGAAGAAGGAGAAGGAAAGGAAGAAGAAAAAGGAGGAAGAAGAAGAAGAAGAAAAAGAAGAAGAGGAGTAGGAGGAGTAACAAGGAAAAGACGGAGTTGGATTAGAATATAAATTTGAAGAAAACATTTAAAATGGATAGAATATTGTTCAATATTTTCTCAGTGTACACACTGAAAGGTCTTTCCTAGTCGTCTCCCCCATGAAAATAATAAAGAGGCAAACATTTTGTTTTTCTACTCAATAGTTCTGACAACTTGAAAGTGTCATAAAACTTAATGCAACAATATGTCTAAAAGACGTCAGATCCTATCTAAAGAAATGAGCAAATTTGTTATATATGGAGTGAATTCGGCAAGAAAGAAGATAAATATATTCATTATTTATTTATTTATTTATTTATTTATTTATTTATTTATTCATTCATTCATTTATTTATTCATGTATTTATCTATTTATTCATACATTCATTCATTTATTTATTTATATAGTAAATTGCATTTGTTTATGGAATCTCCTTTCATTTTTCCATTGACAGATATTGAAGTGCCTACTAATGTTTGCGAAACGTCGTCGCCGTGCCTAAACGGTGGTTCGTGTTTGACCGACGGAGCTGGCGGTTACACGTGTACATGCCCATCAAGTTGGACTGGCGCAAATTGTACCTTTTCCAGTAAGAACTGATTGATCCCCTTCAGTACCACTGCGAGAAAACTTTCCTTTAAAGACATAGACTAACATTGTGGAGCTTCAATTAAAAGAAAAAAGTGAAATTGTGGTATCTGAGCTAGGAATACACAGTAGTGCTTTAATGGACAAATACACACCCTAGAATACAAAAGTTTGGAAAGTTATGCTGCCACTGGCAAGATATGCATGAATGACCAATTTCCACTGCGGTGAAGTGCAAAATAGCCTAGATCTACACACAGTAAGTCTATGGGAGGAAATGGGCATCGTGAATCCGGTCAACCTGACTACTCATAGATTTTCCCTTTTTTGAAGCACTAAATAATCATTTTGAAAGACAGTTTTTCCAGGGATTCATTATTAGACCTTATCAAAGACAATTAGAGCATGGAGGATTATGTAGCTCAATTTTTTTTAAACTGTGGTCATTGTTCGCCTGTGGTTTTGAATATGATATTCTATGTGGAACTGAAATGGGTAGGTAAATGTAGAGCAAAAAACAAGTAACTGGACGTGTGGGTGTAATACGTTAATTTGTAACTACAGTAAATTATGTTGGGTTTACCAATTGAAGTATCGTAATGATGTTTATTTCTTTGGTGTGACTTTCTCGTAATGAATAAACTGTAGTTGTTTTGGTGTTTTTTTGTTTTGTTTTTTACTTCTGACATGTTAAGATTGAAATGGTGGAATCTGTCATCAAAATACATGTATATTTAAAATGAATTGATATTTTCTAGACGCATATTACGAATTATTCATATGGTTAAATATGATTAAATATGCCGACATAAGATTGTATTTCGAAAGCATAATGTCAAAGGTCAAGTGTTTTATTGCTGTAACAGTTTTTTAAGGCAATCATTTTTATGATATAATTTTGGCTGATGCAAACAGTAGAAGGAAGGTGGATACTTGTCGCAAATCTTACATTGTGCAATATCTCACTTCATATTCCTTCAGCTGATAAACAGAACAGTTCGAAGCCGTCGTATTAGGTTTTATTGAGTACTACGTTTTAATATAAATACAACAACAACAAAATTAACAAAACGTTAGACAGTTAGGAAATTACTTATTTTGTTCTAAATTGCTATTCGATTGCAGCTCTCACCTATTGCAGCAGCTCACCTTGTGCCAATGGTGCAACGTGCGTTTCCTATGGATTCATACATAATAATACAGCTGGTTTTTATTGCCTCTGCGCCGATAGGTATACGGGACCGACTTGTATCATTGGTAAGTGTGGAACAGACAAAAAAAAGGAAACATTAAAAGCAGAACAGAAAAGAGTACTTGTTAATATAATATAAGTAAAAGAAGTGCACATCTGACATCTGCGGCCTCCCTAGACTGAAATATCCGTCTGTTAGGAGGAGTTTTTAAAACATTTTCTGAGTTTTTACTTGCCGTGGACCCAGACGTAGTCTCATTGGAACATATCCCCGACCGCAATAGACTGATTTTTCGGTCTACGTCCACCCATGCCTTTCAACCAACAAATTGTTCCTTTCATCACAGATTTCAGAACTTTTATTTCGTGTATATTATGTTACCAACATTTGGACTATAATCTAACTGGGATGGGGCGATGTTGGTTATTCCAAAGGTTCGTTATTCCAAACACGTAAATTCCGTATGCATCTGAACCTGAGAGTTTATTTATCCGAAAATGAAACAAGAGTGGTTAATTCGATTTGCGTAGTATTTGAACCTTCAGAATAACGAACCGTCGTTATTTATGCGTGTGTGTATTTGTGTGTGTATGTGTGTATGTGTGTGTGTGTGTGTGTGTGTGTGTGTGTGTGTGTGGTGGTGTGTGTGTGTGTGCGTGCCGCGTGTGTGTGTGTGCCGTGTTTGTGTATGTGTGTGTGATGGTGCTTTTTTTTTGGTATGAAAGATGCATATATGAACAAAAGCCAACCAAAACAACAAGGACACAGAAGGTCAAGCAAACGGCTCACTGCAACTCAACAAAATTAACACTAAAACGAGACACTTAATTTATGAAATCCCAATTTCCAAAAGAAACCTGTGCACACGGCTTTTGAAAACTTGAGCCTCCGAGGCTCAAGTTTACGAGGCTCGTACGAGAAATTGTTCCAACGACGTGGTTGGGAAACTGTTCCAGACTTTAGAACTTGTATGGATGAAGCTTCTATCCCTCTGATGAGGGTTTTTTTGTGTGTGTGTTTTGGCAGTAGTAATCATAGTTATTGAAATTTTATTTAGTATACACATGTACATTGAATCCTGAAATAATTAATGAAGTTTTGTCCTTCCTTTTTTCGGGTGTTGTAGTGATAAACGACTGTAGCAGTGACCCTTGTTCAAATGGAGGATCGTGCGTTTCTCTTACATCATCGGGATATTACTGTGAATGTCCAAATGAATGGGCCGGGCGATTGTGTGGTAAGTGAAAATTCAACCTCTATATCGTCATGTTTGACAGGCACCAAAGAGAAATGGCAGCGTTTCAATATGCATTACATTCGGATGCTGTGAAAAATAAGGTTAATGTACAAAATGCATTACGTTTCTGCATTTGAAGTATTCCACATGAATATTCCTATGAGAATTCTTTTGTTTTATCAACGTGAAAAGTAAATTCTTTATATGGCTATTCTGAAAAAATAGAAATGGAAAAAAAAATCAAATGGTAGGATCTTAAAAACGAATCCATTGATGGACTAACGAGTGATGATTTTTGTTTTATTAGCAGACATTTAAATCTGCTACAAAACTTTCTTAGGGCAGGGCTGACTTCTTATAACGTTGATGTCAAAACTGTATGATCGACAGTTAGAAATTAAGCATGCATTCACTCACAAAATAAAGAGCGAATAGTTCAAACCGTATTTGGTGGTCGTTGGTAAACGTAATACAATATTTCCACCAAATGATATTTGTATTGATGCAAAATGTCACATACCCCCATGTGATAATGATGATATGGTACTTCTGCTAAACATCATCGAGTCTCTTCACTGTAAAACAACAACAACAACAACAACAACAACAACAATAACAATAACAACAACAACAACAACGTGTTTTGCGATTAAATATACATTTAAATTTAATATACATGTAATGTGATAGCAAACTTGTTTAGAAAACGTATGTTTAGGTTATTGACACGTATGTCTAGAAATTGAACACCGATGTTATTGATTTCACACACGACGCTTAGCTTCTGAATATGTTTATAAATTGATAGCAAGAATGTGGCTGCACGCCTTGTTTCACTCTGTAAGAGATCCGACAGCACTTCGCATGTCTTGAGGTCTCTTCATTGGCTGCCAGTCTCTAAGAGAATCACTTACAAAATTTTATTGATCACGTATAAAACCCTTCACTCTTGTAATCCACAATATCTTAGTAATATCCTCCAGATTCGTAATCCTACCAGATACCTACTTTCAACCTCAAAAGCTCCAATTGGTAACCAAAAACAAAAACAACTGGGGGATAGAGCATCTCCAGAAACAGTTGCTCCCAAAAATATGGAATAGCGAACCCTTATATCCGTGAATCACCTTCAGTAGAAATCTTCAAAAAGAGACTAAAATCATATTTGATTAACTTGTAAAGAATATAATTATAGTACAGTTACAAATTATGTCATGTAAATTGAAATTTCATGTAATTATGTAAATTATATCCTTGGCTTGATTTTGTTTGAAATTTGTTATTGTTTAATGAACATTGTATACAGCGCCTTGAGCACTCTTTGAGTGGATATGTGCGCAATATAAATACCCATTATTATTATTATTATGTGTTTAGATAAGCGTTTACTCGCTAAACACAGTTTATGCAGTGTACGTGATAATTGTTAAATTCGATTTCCTTCTTTCGACAGAGATTGCAGTACCCAATCTTTGTGAATCTACGTCACCGTGTTTAAACGGTGGTACATGCATTAACAACGGACTGAGTGGCTATACGTGTACATGCTCATCGGGTTGGACTGGTACAAATTGCAGCATTTCATGTAAGAAATGGCTTTACATTTTAGAAGGAGCAAAATATAATCTTTAACATATAAATAATAAGACAGCAGAAAATATTTGTGTTCAGTTTATAAAGTATTTGAATGACAATTTTCTGGTAACATGAATTTTCGGTAATAAACTCCCAAGATATCATTATTGAAATATCAAAGCAAAATACTCTTTTAGAAATGAAGGAAAGTAGAAGGTCACTTTATTTCTTTTATAAAGTTAAGTACCTAAGTGTAAATAATTTATGCAAAATTAACAAAACCGATTTAAAAGGTGGTTAGTTAGAACACTAGCAATTGATAATATAAATTAGTTTGCTTTTCACCCCTTTTACCATTGTAATGTCGTAAAATGAATTTCGTTCACATTTTTTAATCTTTGTTTGTATCATACGTATTTATATTAGTATCTTATGTTTTTTATTATTATTTTGCTGATTGTCAATTTTATAATTTGTTTTGTTTGTGATTATTTGTCTTTCATGTTCTATGTATTTGTTGATGGCCTTGATAGAAATCAGCTTTCAGCTGAAAGCAGGCTTTTTATTTCGTGATTAAATAAAACAAACATTATATTACTTTGATTCCGGTATATTCCTGGTCTAAATAATTTGTACGTTCAAAATGGTAGCAATATCTCGCTTTCACACAATGAAACATGTTTTCTTTGAAAAAGGACAATTTTTGCCGATTTGATTTCATAGTTACTTTGATTGCTTACTAGCTTCTACTCTAGAATATGAAAAATTAGGAAATAACGCATTTTGTGTAAACATTATTTTTGTACTTTAATGCACAGTGGTCAATGCATGTGACGTGAAAACGCGATGTGCCAATAACGGAGCATGTGTTCCCCTCGGGCTTACGTCTTCCTCCAACTTTTATTGCATCTGCACCGATGGGTTTACGGGAGCGACTTGTGAGACAGGTGAGGAAAACAACAAACAAAGACAAATCAACAAATAAACATAACCCAAAACAATCAAACATAGCTACAAATCCACCTTTGTTACACACGGGACAACAACATAACAGTTATACGCCATGTCTGTCACGGTGTGACACTCCTGGCGCAGCAAGAAATGTTCATCTGACAATTGCTCTGATAATGAGCGTTATTTCGGACAAATTAAGAGATACAACGCAATTCATCATCGCCGGAAAATTGCAATGGCACACTGTTACAGACTGCGAGGGAAATTCCACAACAGTTATCTAATCATATGCATTGCAAAGCTAATGGAGTTTTTTTTTCCTCCGGAGATCTCGGTAATAATCGATGCAGCTGCTATACACATCAGTGGTACCGTTTTCTCCTTTTGCAAAATACAATTTGTTTATGTGGTATAAGCTTTTCCATCCAGCCTCCGCCGCGTAAAAATGTGGTGAAGTTGTAGTCACAAAATCAGGTGTAATATGTATTTCACTCTTCTAAATTAATGTTACAAGATGCTAATTTACACACTATACCTGTTATTGCTACAGAGATATCATTAACAAAATTTGAGAGGTGATATAGGCTAGTTGACACAAATACATATGACGTAATAATATTTTAAGTATTGTGTGATTCCTACTTTTTCCATCCATTTCCCCGTTTTGTAATTCTTTCGTGTATCAGCGTTAAATCCATGTGATGAGTTACCTTGCTTCAACGGTGCTACCTGCTTGACTGACGGAGTTATCGCCTACTGCCTCTGTGCGAGTGGATACACGGGGATGAACTGCAACATGAGTAAGTGTGTATTGACCAACCTAGAGTGGCTAATTTAGATTCCTGTTCTGCCTTTTCCGGAACGGGAAGGGGAAGGAGTACAGTGACCCGCCATTTTTTTATGTATTTATTTATTTATTTATTTATTTATTTGTTTATTTATTTGTTTATTTATGTATGTATTTATTTATTTATTTATTTATTTATTTATGTATTCATTATCATTATTATTATTATTATTATTATTATTATTATTATTATTATTATTATTATTATTATTTTTGTTGTTATTATTATTATTATTATTTTTATTATTATTATTATAATTATTATTATTATCGTTATTATTATTATCAGGATCGAATCACCTTAAGTTGAATAACTATTATTCTATGCAGTTCCATAACCCAATAATACATTCTGCTGTAAAGATGAATTTCAGAATATTTAAAACCAAGTTAAGTTATATAATACGTATGTGTGTGTTTATGTTTGTGTTTAATGTGTGTGGGTTATATATGTGTGTGTGTGTTTATATATGTGTTTGTGTTTGTTTGAGTATGTATGTGTTTGTGTGAGTTTGTGTGTATTATATATGTGTGTGTGTTTATAAATGTGTTTGTGTTTGTGCGTATGGGTGTGTGTGAATGTGTGTGTATGTTTGTGAGTGTGTGTGTGTATGCATGTGTATGTGTGTGTGTTTTTGCGTGTGTATGTGTGCGCGTGTGTTTATGTGTGTGCTTCTGCATGTGTGTGTGTGTGTGTGTGTGTGTGTGTCTGTCTGTGTTGGTGTGTCGTGTGTGTGTTGTGTTTGTTGTGTGTGTGTGTGTCTGTGTGTGTGTGTGTGTGTGTGTGTGTGTGTGTGTGTGTGTGTGTGTGTGTGTGTGTGTGTGTGTGTGTGTGTGTGTGTGTGTGTGTGTGTGTGTGTGTGTGTGTACCCACCATCCAGCGTGGTAACCGCCCTTGATTTTTTTTTTCTGGATCAGCTCCTTACGTCTACTGAAGATGTGGAAATGGGCCAGTCGCTCCTAATACAGTTTTTAGGGGGCGAAATTAATTCTTACTCCCATATAGGCCTAAACTCCCTCTGATTAAAAGAAAAGAAAGAAAACGATAATACGGAGACTAACGGTCATATTGCTTGGTATAATGGGACAAATATGTATCAGAAAATGGATTCCAATTTTAGACTCATTTTGTAGCTCTATCTTTCCATTCTATGGTAAGCTGTAATTTCCACGTAGAAAGTTAAACCATAACAATTTTCCTGTATTTATTACGGTTTAAACTCAAGAAACAAAACTCGTTGATCGAGTCTGAATGTACCCGTTCAATAAACATACCGTGATCCTAAGTAGCAACTAAATATATACATCTAGCTTGTACATCTGCATTTGACTCGGTGCACTCACAAAGGGCGCGAATTCCCTTTTGTTTACGCGTGAGCTTGGGCCCTTTGTGAATTCACCGGTTCAATGTAATGCGTATCTGTTTAAATTAATGTCGCTGAACTTAATTTTTGAGAAAAAA
>JZLH01S0611531.1:10309-22866 GCA_001188425.1 Eucidaris tribuloides
TCAACCTCAGCTTCCAGTTGCATGATATATTTCATACTGACCCCCTTGCTGACCTCACATTAAAGGCGAAAGTGTATATGTCACATTATACAGGATGGCCAAGAGAGAATGCAACACCTGCCATTGTTAATTTCTTCCATATCATCGGCAAAATGGTCTTGATGTGTAAATAACCAGTTAGAACATTCTTTTTCCAACAAAATGGTACCCTGTTCATCGATTTTGAGTAAGGCGTTTGGCTCCTAGGACCATTTTTCTGAGCCAATGTTGATTCCCCAAAATGCTACTGCTTTAATCCAGTGGTCATCGGAAAGCCGAAATATTCTCACAATGCCGCGTGCCATGTTAATCAGACAAAGGACATAATGCCCTCCTTTTGTTATTGAGATTTATTCTATCTATTGTTATTCTATCGCACGCCTGCCTGACGCAAGAATATTCTTCGCAAGGAACGCTGTTGTTGAAAAAGGTGGGCAAATTTGATAAGCGACAGTGTCCCACAAAGTGACCTAGGATCTAAAAGCCATACTTAAAAACAATAATTCTTATATCACTTTGTTGGGAAAGGAATGTTCTAACCATAAAAAAAAAATGATGTTGAAGAAATTAATGACTATAGGCCTTCATTCTTTCTGGGCTTGTATAATCCCGAGTAAAGTGATTTTGTTAAGTTTAGTTTAGTTTATTTTTTCTAGTAAGTGCTAAAATGATTTATTTCAATTACGTTTGTTAAAATAATTTATTAGTTAGTGTTTTATATGTTCCATAAGTAGTTGTATAATATTCTGGAAATCACATCATAATTTTCTTCCCCTAATTTCTAAAGGTTCAAGGCAATATATTAGTATATTGATATACATTATGAGATGAGGTACTGTTTACCCCAATGCATTTAAGATTTGAGAAGGGAAGGCACAAGGCTCTTAGTTGACTGAGATTTCCAAATAATGACATTATTACTCGTTGTTTCCTTTGAAATTAAAAAGAACTGGTTGTGATTCTTCAAATAGTCTACAGCCAATTTAGGAAAACGGTGGAGGAAGCTTGTTTCCACGCACAATGAGGTACAAGCCATAAAAGGACAAGTTTCCGTGTATTATTAAAACTACAAATTCGATGACAATATTTAAATATTATACTTTAACTCGAAGATGATATTATTCTGTTGACAGGGTCGAACTCCTTTTAATTCTTTTGATTCTATGAATGACACAGGCACGTCCTTCCCATACAAATGAGACATGAAGAGTATTTATAATCCTTGCTGATTCTTAACTTCTGTCTTTAAATCATGATTAGTGAAATTATTATCGTACTATGTCAGTCCATAAGTTGTTGTAAAACGGTGATGTCTGCCGAAATTCTCATGATAACCACAGACCATTTTCACGCAGTATTCAAATGAATAATTATATAACAAAATATATGTACTATGCTTAACAAATATGCGTTAATGGATTATAAGCAGTGATAAGAGGGGTATATAGAGTAACATAATTAAATACAATATTGCATAGTCTGAGGAACGAATATTGGGAGTGCATTATTCCAAAGATTCGTCATTCCAAACACACTCATTTATGTACCTGAATGAAAGGGTGTTTTTTAAATACAAATTGCGAGATTTATGATCCTTTAGAACAAGGAACCGTCGAAAAAAAGATCATTCGGAATAACGTGCCTAACACTAGCAGGAGTGGATCTCCCAGCTAGAAGGATCTGTCTGTAATTTGTTTACTTAGGGAGAATCAAGCTTAAATATATGAGTATCCTAATTTTATCCGGGGATGATAAAAATAAGCCCCATAGAGAGCCACACAGCAGGTTTCCGTGCCCCAAGTGATATTGACATTATCTATTTTAGAATGAGTCAACGATGACTACAAGATTTTCACAGGAGAATCCTTGCATAGTTTACTTAATTCTAGAGTATTTTCAGCCCAAGTTGAGGACTACCCCCAATCATGTCATTTACCTTTAAGGACAAATACGAGCCTTTATTGTAACTTATTCGAGCTGTGTTTTGACGTTATTTGGTCAGCCTGTAAGTATCTCGCATACCCATTTCAGAATTGTGTCAATGAAACTGATTAAATAAAGACTCGTCTTGACTACAATTTCCTATGATCCAGAATATAAGTTCACCTTCGATAATCACTCTTCTACTTCGTGTATTTCGTGACAATAGTCTTGTGCCAGTATATAGACTTATACTGATGTTTATGTTGACTTTAACATACATTTCACTAATCGTATCAACGTCATACTGGCACAGTTATTTTGGTATTAGAAATTTGCGTATATTTAATTAAAATGAAGCACGCGTATGCCAAATTAGAGACGAGTGTGCAGTTTTTTTTTAAAAAAAAAATCAGAGTATACTTGTTCCATAAAGTAGTGCTTGAATATTTCCAAATTGACATAATTTGGGAATTAGATAATTACATTGTTATCTCTTGCACATCTCCTTACTCATTATAACGATCAATTTTTCTATCAAAATACTACTCATATTGGATTATTCATACCACTACATCAGTACATTATTGGTTCAGTCATACAATTTTACGAGCAGAAAATTTGACCGATTGTTTTGTTGTTGTTGTTGTTTTTTGTTTTGTTTCAGTACAGTGGTTTCGAAACGTGATCAATTTTCCAACAATTAGCCCATTAGCCCAAAAATGATTAAATTAGATTAACAATTAGCCCAAAAATTAACAATTAGCCCAAAAATGATTTTTAAATCATTCAAGTTGTTCTGTATCAGCTTGATAAGCGATCCAGATTTGTTTCCGCTATTTTGAGACTATTTCTCATTGTTTAGCAATTTTCTTCTAAATATGACCCAGGTTGGATTAATGTGTTTTTATGACACTGAAAGTACATATTCCACTTAACCTTCCACAGTTATCGTAACGAGAAACATGCATAACAAACATTCACTGTGTACGAATTGTCTTAAAATTACCGTGCATGTACCATTGCTTTGTAAGTTTTTTTTTATTATTTTTTTTAGAGAGGTGGTGCCTTCATAAAGTAGTTATAACTTTCACATAAGGTATATTTTAATCACCCGCCTCCCTCAAGTTCTTGTGGCAAGATAATGAAAGAAAGTAGCAATTATCCACTCCTCTTTTAAAAAATATGAAACCAGTCTAATCCATTATAAGATGAAGAATTATAGGAATAATAGGCAATGTATGGTCACAATAAATTCAGTGGAGTGTATTATATTGTAATCGAATGGAATTGTTATTGCTCTTTAATCTTTCAAAAAGGTATTAATATTATGATCAATACATTTGCATAATAATTTCAGCGGGGTTGTTAAATCTGTATCCTTCCATGACCAACGTTTGGAGTAAATGCCGTATTACGTACGCAAATGAAGGAACTGAGAAAATGTCCTGTTAAATTTGTATGGTTTTCCTTGTGAAATGGTATCATTAAACCATGAATGTAGTGATTCCACTTCCATTCTATGACTTTCAAAATATAATTCTGGTAAATATTTGCAGGCACCGGGGTAAATTCAGTACAATCAGTGTGGCAAATTGTACGTAACGCTCTGAGTGTATATATATATATATATATATCTCATCATTTTGGAGATACATTATCAAAAATATTATCCAAAGCAATAAAGTATAATGTCTGCTAACCAAATACCTTGAAGAAACCCTACAAGAAATATTATTTTCTTGGGGAGGGATATTTGGTGCCGTGCAATCATCTTTTAAAACTTCACGCAGGTCAATACGTAGAAGTAAAGGCAAGTTTGGCAGTAAATTGGTCATCGATTTTAAAGAAAAAATTGATGAATTATGGGAAGAGTTTATAGTCGTGAACTTTTTTTCCTTTATAAGGCCGTGACAGCGTTTGACAGATGATGGTGTGCGATATTGGTGTCATGATTAAAATAACTCCCTTTCAAGGAACAAATGCCTTACAATTTTTAAACTACATCATGGAAATTCCAAGAGTGTCCTCTTATTCTCGAAGACATATGCCTAAAACTGATTTCACAGTTTATATGAAGGTACATTATAACCGGGTTTGTCCTATCCCCAATATGGTGTCATTAACTAAAAATCACAATTAAAGAAAAAACTTCTTGGACCAAATTGAAAAAAAAAGGATGATTCTTCTAAATATGTCCCTTTAATTTGGAAAAGCGCATAGCATATTTATGAATTTTTGGTGACCCAGCAGATGATTTGTTGTTTCTTTTTCTCTAAAACGTGGCATCTTTACCCGAATCTGGGGCATTGGTTTGGTGAAAAACGTCTTTCAATCATGTACAACTTACAGTGTAACGTTTTATGAAGATGAAGTAAAACCGATTCAACTACAGAAAATGTAAATAAAGATTCCAAATAACTTTCTTTAATTTAAAAATAGATCTCCATTTACGATCACTTTAGCACTACTGGAACAGTGGATAGAACAATTTTGAACTAAAAACAACAAAATCGCTTTACCAAGATTATACAGAGCCAGAAAGAACCCTATGGTCGTTAATTTCTTCAACATCATCGGTATTTTTTTTATGGTTAGAACATTCTTTTCCCAACAAAATTATATAATGATATCCCTATCAAATCTTGGATGGATTTGATAAAAAAATACCTCGTCTTCTAAACATTTTCCATATGAATATGCGGTAGTGTAGCTTCAACCTTTTGACATTAGGTGAAGAAAATAATTATGCGATTTCCAGAATATGTACACTTATTACTTATAAAACACATTAAAAACTAATTATGCAATCACTTTAACACAGGCAATTAAAATAAAATCATTTTTGCTCTTACTGGAAAGAAAATTTGAACTAAAGAGAACACAATCCCTTTACTGAGATCATACAGGCCCAGAGGGAATGCAACACATGCGATCGTTAATTTCTTCAACATCATAGACAAAATGTCATTGTTTTTTTTTTTTGCTTTAATCGTTAGAAAATTCTTTTTCCAACAAAATGATATAATTATTACTGCTTTAAATTATCGCGTTTGGATCCTAGGTCACTTTTGTGGGACACTGTCGCTTATCAAATTCGCCCACCTATTTCAACAACAGCGATCCTCGCGAAGAATATTCTTGCGTCAGGGAGGCGTGCGATAGAATAACAATAGAAAGAATAAATTTCAATAACAAAAGGAGGGCATTATGTCCTTTGTCTGATCAACATGGCACGCCGCATTGAGAGAATATTTCGGCGTTCCGATGACCACTGGATTAAAGCAGTCGCATTTTGGGGAATCACCATTGGCTCAGAAAAATGGTCCTAGGATCCAAAGCCTTACTCAAAATCGATGAACAGGGTACCATTTTGTTGGAAAAAGAATGTTCCAACTGGTTATCTTCACATCAAGACTATTTTGCCGATGATATGGACGAAATTAACAATGGCAGGTGTTGCATTTTCTCTTGGCCATCCTGTATAATGTGACGTATACACTTTCGCCTTTAATGTGAGGTCAGCAAGGGGGTCATGTATGAAATATATCATGCAATTGGAAGCTGAGGTTGATTCTAATGTTTGATATCATTTTGGGGAGATTTCATCACGAACAGCTCAAGATATAACAAATTATTTTCAGATTAATTCTTTATTTTCGATATTTCTGGTGAAGTGTTCCTTTAAGTTCAAGGGTCTATATCTTTTAAGTGATACCACAATTTGACTATACAAGGTACCTAGCGTTGTTCTATAGGGTCTATTCTACCATCCTATCGGGTCAGAATTGAGATGTAGTGTGGGTTGCACGAAAGTCACTTTCCAGGCCGTTTTTCAGAATCTGCTCCCGTACTATTATTGGTGATTACATCTTAAGACTTATTGCAAAATGTGTTTCTCGATCTTTTGTTGTAATATAAAAGCAGTAAATTTTGTATGTACCATATCATTTAATTTTGCGGTTGGATTTTCACGGCCTATATCAATGTAAGCGAACGAAGCGAATGAGAAAGTTTTCAGTACCTGTGAGGTTGCATGCCGTCCAATTTCATCCTATAAAAGGGGAACATGTTTACATTGAGAGACTAAAAAGATCTTTAAACATAAATAATTAAATATATCTAATAATAATAATGCGAGCGAGCGAAGCGAGCGAGCCTTAGAAATTGAAGTAAGTTGTTCGAAGTCGCGCAAATTAAAGAGGAAAATGGGGCTATTTTAAAGGGAGAAGGCGCGAGCAACTAACAGGCATAAGTTAAGATAATATTTGAGTTCTTGTTAACCAATCAGATTGCACGTGCACTGCAGGGAGCTGACCATTCGAGACCAATGCATGCCACACGACGTGTGTAAGCCACACCGTGGTAATGTATGTACTGTTTGAATTGATAAGCTCCTCCCTCTACAGCTGTTTCTGCAAGTTTTGTCTTAGGGTAAAACTTACAAAGACGTAAAATAAACACAAATTACCTAACTTATGGGGCCTTGATGAGGGTGAGTATCACACAGTACCCCATATTTAGGCTGTTTTGTCACCATGTACCATAATTCTCACAATACTCACAATGTCATTTTTATTCTTAACTTATGCCTGTTAGTTGCTGGCGCCTTCTCCCTTTGAGAACCAGTATCACTTAACAAAAGGCGGTACCGGTAGCTAAATTAAAACGGATGCCTCTAACATGTGAAAAAAGGGCCACAGGTGAGGCTTAGTAGAGGTGGAAAAATGGATAATTGTTTTTTTCTGAAAGGAGAAGAATTATGGAAACAAAACTGGAACTCATTCCAAGGGACCATTTTATTGCAAATATTTCAAATGTATCATTGTCAAAAAGGGAAAAATTGTACAAAGGAAATATTTTTAGGGGTTCGATGAGAAGTAAAGGGGTAGTACATACAACTCCTGGAATACTGGGAAGACTACCCCCGCGCATAATTTTAATAATCTTTATATTTTAAAATTTGGAGAAATTACACATATTCAAAATGAGTGATTATAACTATACCATCGCGCAGTAGAGACTACAGTAGCTTAAAAATAAGGTCATACGCAGGAAGTTTCTGGAGCCGAAATGTTCAAATTATTAAGCGAAAGTGCAAGCGAAGGAGCGAATCAACCGAGCTGGAGCTTTTGAGAATTTTAAAATTAAAATTGAATGATTTTAAGCATCTTAAGCGCATTTCATTAATTATCATTATTAAAGCATTATTAATGAATAAAAAAAAATATATATTTTTCTCGAAGGGGGGGGGGAGATTGTACAGGCCATCCTCCCCTCATCGAAAGGGAGGGGGATATATCCCCCCATCCCCCGGGTTTTACGCCAGTGGGTGACACTGGATCATGTGTCGGCTGAGAGGGCGTTAAACTCAAGTTGGCGGCCTGCGGCCGGTTGCACGAAAGCCTGACATCCTCACTTCGTGGACAACTCCAGGGTTAAGTCATAATGCGTTTCACGAAACCCTGACATCGTAATTTCATGGACAAGTCCAGTGACAAAAGTTACGACGACTCGGTGGCTGTCATAAGTCAAGCGACACCAACGTCCACACTAATTGTGTGTAGTTATAGGCAGCTAATTCTGACAGTAATCTTGATAATTTTCCTTATTTTTTCCAAAGTATTGATACGTTGATGGTCACAAAACTTCATGAGAACTGGCAAAATAAAGGCTAGAATTGGTCCCTCAGTTGGCTTAGACGTTCCGCTTTCTGCGTACCGTAAGGTTCGGGGGTTCGAGCCCTGGCCGGTTCAAACAAAAGATTTAATATAAAAATTATAATCGTACCGTTCTGTTTTCTATCCAGCGATCGGATTATGAACAGAAAGTGTTAATAATAACATTATGTTATGCAGGGCCGCTGTTAGAGCTAGTCTTGTAGACTGAAAGTGGTCTACCTGGAGGTTTAACTAGACGTTATTTATTATTATTTGTCATAATTATATTAGATAGTCCGAATGGTTTGTGAAACGCAATTTGTATTTCCGTCATAAACTCGACATGGTGACTAAAATATAGCACTGGAGATATTCATGATTGACGGGTTGTCCAACCGCCTCTTGGCAAGCAGCTCAAGTAGAGTTAAACGGGACGGATCATTTCACGGAGATGCGCGCATTATATTCAAGTGCGAGTGTGCGAACTCTGGTCACGTTTATGCACACTCAACATCAAATGCTCGTTCAGGATCGATTTTTGCGTTTGATCTATGATACCCCAAGCCTCTATTGCGATAGAAGTTTCAAAGCAACGGGTTTGCTGCGTTATTATTCGCAAACTCCTCAGGTGTTTCTCCGTCGCGATGGATGATAGTTGAGATGGTGAACATTTGTGCTGGAGTGGTTTTTAGTGTTTGATCAGCTAGAGAGACAATTTCGGCTATAATTTCATCGTTTTGGTCACTTTGTATGTTATTTGTGCCTAGATGGATGATGTGATCTCCTGGGGTTCGTATTGCCAGGCTTGAGCACAAATTGTGTTACAGGCGTCCTCCATTTTTGTCCCTGGAAGAGTCTCGCATCTGATACCAAGACGGTCATGGAGTCTCCAACTATCAACACATCGACGGTCTCTTTACTGTTTACAGGGGGATCGGTGTTTATTGCTGCATATTGTGTTCGATGTTTCTGTCGCTTTACTTGTATTGCTCATCTCTCGTTGGTTTTGCAGGCAAATCACAATTTATCTCAGTCCCACTAGCAACGTAAAATGATGTTAGCAAATTTTCCTGTTGAACATTTTGTTCGTCGGTTGACGCGTAGGATGACAACGTCTTTGTAGAGTTTGTACTTGATTTTGCAGGGAATGGAGATCGCCAGCAACTTTTTCCTGGAAATTGTTGACAGCCGTAAAAAGTTCACTGACCATTTGTTTGAAAACAACGTCACCTTCGGAGTCCCTGTCACTATGACGTGAAGATGGCTCGTCACCATGACAATGGTCAACCGAGCAGTAGCGTAGCCAGCTTTTTGCCATGGGGGGGGGGGCAAGGCACCCGAATGTACCGACAAACTCCCGACGTACCGACATATTCTGATTTACGATGATAGTGAATAATTAATACACAGGGGCGGATCTAGCTTTTTGGTAAGGGTTTTTTTTGAACGAATGGTGATGGGGAGATTTTTTTTAAAAAAATGTCATGTTTGCGCGCAAAGCGCGCCGAAAATTTTTAGAATTGTGTATGTTTGCGTGCAAAGCGCAGTGAAAATGTAAAAAATGCGTATGTTTACATGCGAAGAGCCCCGAATATTTAAAAACTGAATATTTTTGCGCGCGAAGCGCGCCAAAAATTTGAGAATTGTGTATGAAAATTTGTTTTGCACTGTTTTTTAAAACAAATTTCGTAATACGTTTTGGTTTTCCTGACATCTACTAACATAATAAGACCATACAAATTCTTCACTTGGCAGCTGGGGGGGGGGGGGTTAAACCCCCGTAACCCACACCCCTGTAGATCCGCTACTGATACAACTATAAGAAGTTATCCCAGCAAACACGAAACGTCCAGAAAACGTTTTCTCTGCATTCTATAAAGGTTCGATGCGTTTTCGTCCGAAGGAAACGTTTTTAAAACGTTTTAAAAAAATGTTTCCATAGGACGAATATGCTTCTTCTACTAATATTGGTAATGTATGCGCGAGTGAGCGAAGCGAACAAGCGCTTCAGACATCAATAGATTTTCAAGTTAAAGAAAGCTGAAAGTTATATCTCTACAATCGCAACAAAGCCTTCTGATGTTGTAATATTATTTATATCAGCACTCAGCAGTACTGTCATTTAATAGGAACACACAAGTATAATCATGCAACAAATTTTGTTATTCAAAATTGCTTGGGAAGAACATTTTTTCGAAGTCTATGAGAATAGGAACGTGTGGGCAAATTAAAGGCAATTTGTGGCTATTTGTCATATAACAATTTCCTGACAATCCCGCATTTTTCGTTCAAATTGTCAATTATGCTCATTAAATATGAGAACAGGTTAATATAATGTCTGGAAGCCAGACTAGGGCACATGTTGCTTTGCCCATAAACTGTTAAATATTAATGCAAATTCTTTGCATACTATTCTGACAAAGGTTGCTCTTAACAACCCGACAGCTTGCTGGAGGCTTGCAGACATATTAACAACTAATTGATGCAATTTGCATTTTTGGTATTGAAAATTTATTCATAAAAACAGGTAAGAAAAATAACTCTGCACTAGGTTTCAGAAGAGAAAACATCCATAAATTTGAATACACTATGAAATAGTCTATTGCATATTCATATTTGGGCTGAAGATGGGTAAAGGGTAAAATCAATTTTAAAGAGAATTATTTTGAAAAAAAGTATGTAGGCTTCTGTATCAGAAATCTATTCACCTATGGGGATAAGGGACATAATTGATTAGATTATCAGGCATGCACTGCCCCCCCCCCACCCTGACATAAAGGGATAACTGACATTTTGGTGTATCAGAGATATTGAGAAAAACCTATTTTGTTCAAAGCCTTAAAATACTATTCAGTGTTTTGTTTACAAGTTAACGTATCCAAATGTTAAGCTGGATATGGACTATCTCGGATTTGTATTTTTTTTCTCTTTACAGGAAAATAATGCAAGTACAGGTGAAAACACATATTAGCGACGTACTAAATCTCAAACATGGCATATCATTTATGTTCTTTTTTAAATGATAATCCAGAATATGAAAGAACGAGTGCAAAGATACAAGGCCTTCAGTATTTATTTTTGTTTCTGAAATAGCATATACATTATGAGCATAGTGGAAGCATATCTCTGAAGATTTGTTCTCTTCATTATTTCTGCCAATATCTATTATATTTGAAATAATACCAGTTTATCAAACTACAATGCCGCGTGGTGTTCGAAGTTGATTGAGTGGTAAAAGTGCGACTTCGAGCATAATATCAAAGTATTGCAGAATTTCAGGCATTCAATTGATATTTCTTAGATTCCTATCGTACAATAGCTGTAGTATCCAACGAGTTACCACTCCTTGCATAAAACCTCTCGGGTATTACCCTATAGACAATAACATACCTGCCAACTAGTACGATTTTTTTCAGGGCAGTTCTGGTCTTATTACAGTTATAGCGGTACGTTAAACAATAAAAAGGTTACATAATAAAAAAAGGAAATTATAGTGCGAATGAGAAAAATATTTGAAACAGCTAAACAAAGGCTTTCTTACATGAATAAAACATACCTTTTGTTCCGTCACTCACCAGTAAATGTAAACACGTCATTTACATTACAATTTAGGCATTGTATTAAAATCACTGTAGTAACCAAGGCATTTGATTTCATTTATTTTGGTCATTCATGTTCTATTCGTATTATAATGTAAGTCTTTGTAGTTGAAGGCACCGCCTAGTAACTGTAATAAGGACAGAACTGACCTGGAAAAAATCGCACTGGTTGGCAGGTATGCAATAAGATCGATGAAGGAGAAAGGAGGAAGGGCCTCTCCTACATGAGGAGTTGCTTTATTGAAAGGGATGCGACAATGACGTCATATTCGGGAAATTCCAATTGATCACTGACGTCACTCTAAAATTTGTAAACACACACACACACACACACACACACACACACACACACACACACACACACACACACACACTACGTTTCCTCCAAGTTCATTGTAAATTTACTTTACTAAAAAAAAAATCATTTTTTATGTGAAAACAGTTGCACTTTTTCGTTTAAATAAAGAGAGTATAATCTTATCATACACAATGTTAATTTTTAAGCTACAAAAGAGTCACTTTGCCTTCAAATGAATGTATGAATGAATGATTTATTGAACCCAATAATAAATATAGCTTTAGCATTTTACCCAAAAAGAGGGACCTGTTCCACCTTATCCAACCGGTGGGCCTTCACAACTGTCTCCGGATTAAATCAATTTCTTCAAGGAGGTATGGAGTAACAAGAAATCAATTAATTTTCGAAGCCGCCACTCAAAAAATGATTAATTTTGTGCGTGCGCTTAACTGGATCTTTCTTGCAGATGGGCAAACAATAATATTTATGTTTGACTGTACAAGTACTTGCCAGTTTTAAAGACAGCGTAGGGGATTTGCACGTGAGAAAATGGTAAAATAAATGAAATCAGCTCAAATCGTTCACAATGTGATGATTAGTATAAATAAACACCTGTCATAGAACCTTTGGGTAGATTTCGTAGTTTTGGTGAAAATCTGGACAATTAAACTTCAAAATTTACAGGGACGTCGACGTGAATGTGCCGTTCCAAAATTGTCCGATCGGCCGTTAGCCGAAGGATGCGAGGAGTTTAGCCGTTTAACCAATCAGTGTTCTCCGTTGGTCTCGTGACGGTCCACATAACCGCAATTCGCAAAATTTTAACTCACGGAAAGAACAACATTCTGGTAACATGTCGTTATTAGTTTTTCTCATAAAACAACAAATTCATGACGTATGGATCTCAAACTTTCGACACACCACTTGTAAGTACTAAACTACCGTTTGGTATTAGGAAGTAATGGACTTGCAAATCCCTGACACAATCTTTAAAGAAAAAAAAAACCCTCGTTATCACTAATATAAGCCACAAGGGACATG
>JZLH01S0611533.1:23725-40200 GCA_001188425.1 Eucidaris tribuloides
ATGTTGAGGAGTCGTTCAATTTTGATGTGATAGTGTATGTACACGAAAATGCACTAAATTCTATACATTTCCGTCCGTTTGATTAATATTTTGTTTGCGCCATTTGGAAATTCGTCGTTCCGTGCTACAATATAAAATTGTATATGTTTTCTATTTGTATATAATTATTGTAAATATTTGAATGTGCGCATATTTTAATAAAATATTAACAAACAAGAATTATCCGTTTGATTCTCTTTCTGTATGCGACGTGTTTAACGTTTTATTGGTGTTCTACTACTATTTGAGAAAAAAAAATCTTGTTGGTCATGAGTTATTATATTGACAACTTAGCCCTTTCCTTCCCATAAAAAGAAAACAGGTCAAAGGAAAACAATAACAACAACAACAACAACAACAACAAAACAACAACAACAACAACAACAACAACAACAACAACTAGAACAATAATAAAATACCACTGATTGATAACCACATTATTACATCAACCAAAATTGTGTAAAAATGTAAACATAAATTTCCTTCCAATTTCCTTCTCGGCACTAAGGTGAACTGTTTGAGAAATCTGGGAACTTTAAGTTCAATGGAGAAAGAATTGCTACAATATGCTAATAAACAGAGCCATGTATTTGATTCAAATGAAATAGTTTTCTTCAAATCTCACAGAGTCTAATCTGTGACTGACTGCTGAAAAAGTAAACAATATGACGTAATGCTGACAAATTTTCTCCCAAAGACTTAAAGATGTTAATTGAAATTGTGGTCAGTACATTATATAGAAAAATCTGTAAAACTTTGATATTTGACCTTCATGACATTTACATGGACAGATAATCACACCCGAACACTAAATTTGGACACTTATGATTTCCCTTTCAAAATATATAAAGATATATATATAAAAGCACATGAAATAATGTCCTGTGGACAAAAAACAACAACAATCATACAGCAATCTATGGGTGAGAATTTGAATGGACGCTTATCACCCGCTTATTGATTTTTCATTTTCTAAAACACTTACTGATCACTTTGAAATGTCAAAGTTTCAGGGTTTCAGTTTTAGACTTTTTTATACATATATTTTGCAGAGAGGATTACGTATACTGGTTTTCAAAAGCAATGTTATAAGGTGCCTAAAATCTTCATTAATTGTCAATTGTGTAAATCAAAAAATTTATTGAAGTAAGTTACAAATGACTGTAATTGGACAATTTCAACGTTGCTCTTTCAAAAATTCAACAAATGTGAATAAAATTGTCGATAATCACCTGTGTAAGATATTTGTTTTTGATTGGAAACGTGCTTTGCCTGATCGTGAAATCTATAAGTTTTTCTGCAAATACTGAATTTCCATAAAAAATAGGACTTCTTGAAGGCAGGGTATATAGTTTGGTTAATGGTGAAAACAATTAACTGTTATTGTGTTTTAGATAGACATATTATACTCATCGAAACACTTCAAGTTTTGAGAAGGTGATAAAAAATGCAAAATTCAGGGAACGCGACATTTCCGCAAAAGCAAACGCACACAGTAATATCGGCTTTCGTTTATTTTAAAAGCATAATATAGCATCCTGAACATTTTTGCAAAGTTTAATGTTGGATTTTGATGTCTAATATGACAATGCGACACTTAGTAAAAGATTGGGGACAAATTTGATTGAACAAAACTGCCAGGCCTACTTGGGGCTTCATCACTTTAAATCACGATGGCAGATAAACTGAAATTTCATGACACTAGTTCCGTAGTTTCACTAGTTCTACAGAACCTTACTTCATTAAAGGGATTTATCGCAACACATATGCCATACTTGGCAGCCCGAAGGCTGGATGACAAACGTTTTTGTATAATTAATCTTTCTGCAAGGTAGCGTCAGTAAAGGGAGTCGCGAAATGGGGAAAAATGAAAATACCATCGGAGAAAAGACACACCTAACAAACTCTCTTTTGGGTAGGTGTTGTTAGTTCTTGTCGTTATGCACGGTGTTCGTGACTATTCATAACTTAGTTCTTTTTGTTGCGAGACCCGAAGGGGCTTCCAATTATGCTCAGACGGATACAACTAACTGAAAAGAAAGAAGCCAGCCAAGTACGAATTATATGAACGTTTACACTCGTTGCCCTCTCTCAGGTTTATAGAAACAAAGGATTTGTTGATTCGCAAATGGACTCAATTTGTTATGCATGTCACAATGTGTTACAATAATTTCTTTATCATTTAAAATCATCTCGTTGTAGCTATCATTTACCAGATAAGTGTTTAAACAACAAAATGTGGTTCGGTTTGCTTGTGAAAAGTAACAGTCATTGCTGTCACCGGAGATGCTACAAGTTTTAAGCACACAGGTGTTAAGGAATATTTGAGTCTAGGTTAAAGACTACATTCCCGGTGACGAAATTACCCTATGAATGGAACGCCTGTATAGTGTTTTATTGTGGTAGCAACACACGGTTAACCGTTAAGTAAACAAAAAGTACACGATTTAAGTAAATCTATTAGACAAACGAAAATCCTGACCAGCAGCAGGTTTCGGCAAATATTTTACAAAAGACTAACCACACTCGACGCACACCAAGGATGTATAACCAGGGAGGTGGGAAATTCCTGGTATAACCACTTCTCTGCCTTGACTTATCTTGCAAAAGAGCACTGCTGTTTAGTGAAATGTAGAGATGTTAACTAACAAATGAATTTGTTTCCTTGCCGACAGATTAACGGGGTTATGATTGAAGCGACATGAAACGAAATATGAATAATTTATCGACAGTTTACTTGGAACGGAAATAGCTAACTCGAACCATCATAAATATGTGACTAATTTGCATATAGCATATTTGAATATTCAGCTTGGTCCACTGTTCTTGCCCCGTACTTCAAACTGAATCCTTTTATCGACTTTTCTTGAATTTCTTGAGACAAACATTTGTGTCAATTAAAGTTATGGTAATTGTTCAGTGTTTTGTATTTCCTCAAATTATTAGACAAGGTTTGTTTAACCAGCAAAAACTGAAAGGGTGTACAATGTGGATTTGGCTTCTTGGGTAGTGGATATGGCGATTTATGATACACACCCCTTGTAAGCCCCAAACCAATTTGAATCCATTTTTATTGCTTCCCTAATCTTGGAAAACTAGTTTTATTACATATATCTCAACCATTAGACTGGGCCCTTTTACAAACACATTTGTGTCTACCACCATGATTATAACTTTACTCAGATACTAGTACGACCATACTCATACCACGTCGTAATAAGTTTCCACAAAACGCGATTCGTCATTTGTTTGATCATGTTGGATAGAAAGATTTATCAATCCCCAACGAGTGTAATTACTAGACAACAGACAACACACAATACCAACAAACGTATTTTCCACTTTTCAATTTTCAATTTCAATTTATTTTCTGCTACTTTTTTTCACAATATATACATAACAACATAAATCACATTTATTAAGATACGCAAAATAATAAAAATATTCAATTTTCCAAAACTATTTACGGGTAATAGTACATTTACATTAATTCGATTAGTTACATTGTGAGTTTTGTGAATAATGTGATGATTTACTTGAAGGGAATAGTTGCATGGATTGTCACACTAAGTTAATACTTAATGCTGTGACAGACCCTAATATAAGTGCCGAATGGAGACGGAGGGGGGGGGGGCATGGCTCTTGTTTCCACGGAAGTGTGAAAAATAATTTATCGATTCCTTATAAAAGATATTTCATTTTCATCAGTGTCAGATGTTACTATTACTGTAATATACGTCATTTATTACACGGAATTAAGTGTCTAGTTACAACGACAAAATGTTCGCCCACCCGCAATTTTTTCAGAAATCTAGTTTACGAAGGCGTGGAAGGAAGATGGGAGTGGCTATGGAGCCCAGACTCAGGACCAGTGGCGTAGCTAGGATTTTTTTCAGCAGGGGGGCACGACGGGGAGGGGGGGGTGGAGGGGTAGTGACGGAACAATTTTTTTCTCCAAGTCCCAGGTTCACAATTCTCCCAGTCACGCGGTCGCTCAGCGGTTGGGAGTTGTGACGATCTTTTTTTCCTCCAAATCCCAGGTCAACGTTTTTTCTCGGTCATAGTTTTGGTGGGGGGGGGGGGGGTCGACGGGCCCCCACGGGCCCCCCATAGCTACGCCCCTGTTCAAGAACATGAGAATCTCTAGTGATTTTATTTTTGGCGACTATCACCTTATCATCCCATCATCCCTTATACTCCACACAGGATTGCACAACTCTCAAAATTCTTTTGATTAAAAATAAATATAAGAGGTTTTGAGTACCAACTTATCCAAAGTTGGATTGAAAAGAATGGGATTAATGTTTTCAAATCGCCCTCCCTAAGATTTTACCACCCCGCCCTGGTTCATGAATATGCCAACATTATAATTATGCTATATGTCTAATTGCAAAGCATTATTTACACGTTTCGTGGTACGGTGGTAAATTGGATAATGTACATTGTATACTCATAATAAGTGTTATAATACATGAAATAAGTACACTGCCACTAGTTGCATACATCAAGCATCATTTCACTAAAATGAATATAAAGGAATGAAAAAAGACATAGTGGAACCATTAATACTTCATTTAAGTACACAAAATACAAACAATCGCTAAATGTAATGTGGAAAATGTAATTATTGCATTTTACATGTGCATCATTTCGGAACAAAGTTGGACGTTGTATTAAATTCCACGATTTATAACTGGCCGTCCTAATGTGCGCAGATCTATCTTTTAAGACCAGCATCATGTCTTTTTGCTGGAAACCATACTCCTAGTTCGCAAAAGAAATTACGGTCACGTACCAACCCACTACTGAAAGGTAAAATGGTTACATTATTAAGTATTATTACAGTGACGATCTTATATCCATGCAGACATTATATTTACATAAATACGCACTCAAAGTTTTACAACTTTTTTTAAACAAAGTTTTAATCCACTTAAAGGTACATTGTTAAGTATACTTACGGTACACAGTAACGCTCTTTTATCCATACATAAATTATATTTACATAGATACGCACACAAAGCAAACACACACTTACAAAAGAATACACGTGTTATAAATCTGGCCTGTCGTAGTCTGGAAAAGTGAGTTTCACCTCTACTTTCTGGATAACATGAGTTATCTTTGCACGTGGCCCATGAAACCTTAATTGGTAGCTTGTACTTGCGACAAAATATTATTTATACGTATCTTACGATCAATCTTACAATCTACATCTTATAGATTTATATATACAACCCACGTTTATGTACATAAGGGATTATTGACAGTCATTAAAATAAATCATCTTTTTACTGTTATGCGTGAATTACAAGTAAAGTTAACGGATTTTTGTAGCATTTTGATGTATTCTTACGGTTACGTCATAGGCAGTAAACATATAGTAAGAATAGATATCTCAGCTTTGCTAAGAAGCTAGGATTTCTTTAAATGATTACTTTATTCTTTTCAATATTTTGTGTTTACCAGTATAACGTGTTTAAATTTTCTGATCAGTGTTTTATTTTGATTTAAATTTATATCAAAACTTGGATTTTACTGATTTCATATTGGCAAAATAGTTCGTATAATGAGGATGAATTGAAACAACAATTGTTGTTCTTGTGATATCAAAAAGAATCATACATGTTGCATTTTGAAAAAAAAAAGATACATGGAGTATTGTACAACACATTATTTCATGAATAGATTGTTATCATGATTCTAAGCGTTACTCATACGTATTTGTACAGTAGTTACTGATAGAAAAATCGGTTTTGCAATCTTATTTAAAATTTACTAGAACATCTCAAAGAATAAAAATAGAATAGAACCCCCTTTCAAGTAAGATATTAATAGCCTTGTTTGTCTACATTCTAAGAAAATAAGATTCGGTGTAGAATCATTTTTTATCACAACAGCGAAACCATTTTAGCAGAACCATTTGGGGGTTCTAATGAGAATCTCATGGTTCAAGAGAAGGTTCATGTCAGCGCCGTTTTGAAGGTGACGTCACACTGGTCCGAAATTGGCACAAGATGGCCACACGAGTATGGAATTTTCACTTTCGCGCGAAAATGGCCCGAAAGGGATCAACAAAGAGAATCAACATCCAAAGCTAGTACGACGGCTACAGAAGGCCACACGATGGCTTTAAATGCTCTCACAAAATGGCCCGACGCGTCGCGACGTTTATACGATCAGTGCCGAATTTCAAAATTGCCTTGATCGTGTGTCCAACGTCGGGAGAGTGTGACGCCTGCATGAACAAAATGGTTCTCGTACGAATCTTTTCTATGTAAAAATTGTTCTGAAAAGCACCAAAATGGGTTCTGCTATTGTGACAAAATCGTGAACCTTTGAAAACCTTTTTTTTTCTTAGAGTGTATCCTTACAGGCTGTACACCGTATATGTACGTCATAGCGTAATTGATGATTTATTTATTTTTTTTTATAAAAGCAACCCCCAAATATGTGGATGAATCGCGCCACCACTGGGGGAATTTTAAGCCTGTTCAAGACGTTGATATTCATCACGATTTTGCCTCTCATCCTTAGCCCAAGACTGCAGCTTGGCCGTCCCGAATATCAGAAAGAATATCTCGGCAAAGAGAGAAATACCAGCACAGATGAGGAAAGATGTGCGCCACCCGCTCAGATCAGCCTGGTGAAGGAAACAAGAGGATAAATAAATTTTAAATTTATCAATTTTGATTTTCATTTCATTCATTCCATGTCATGTTATAGGCAGTGTTTAGTTATAATTAAATGTCAACAATTAAACCAATTTTAATCTAAATAGACCAATATCACCCTAATCCATGTAATCACAGGCGCTAAAACGCTTCCATGTTAGAAAAAAAGTAGTGAAAAGTTAGAAAATTCTATGAAGTTTAGAGTTGACTTATCAAAGCTATTTAGATTAATTGGAGTAAGGCGTTTGCGGTACAACCATGTAAGGTAGAAAAAAAAATGCATGCTTCACTCGGTCAGAACAATATTCAGGAGAATGACAAGAGTCAGAACATTCCGATCAGAACATTCTTAAAGGCACTGTATAACAATGTGTCCAGTTTAAAAAATCTGAGCTACATGATTCACCATGCTACTAGTGTCTTTGATACAGTCTAAAAATGAAGCCCTGAAAAAAAATTGCAGTTTAAAAAAGTGAAAATCATTGAGAGACCATTCCAGCTTTTCTCCATAGACTGCTGTGTTGCAGAATTTCCTATCACCCGATATAAAATTAATGTGCCAATTTGTATCTGCACATATTGTACCAGTGACAGCATAACTGTCCAAACTTTTGTGTTCTAGGGTGTTTATTTGTCCATTCAAACACTATCATATATGTCAGATAGCAAAGTTCGACAGTTTTTTTAAACGGGTCTTCCACAGTGTTATATAGCGTCTTTAACATTAATAAATGATTTGATGACACAATTATAGTATGATTACACATTTTTAAGTGAATAATTAACACCATGTAAATCTAAGTGCCATTATTTTACAGATCTAGTTACCCTCGGATCTGCAAACAAGTTGGATAATTCGAGGGTTTGAGTATTTTTAATGATTTCTTTTTCATTGCTAGCTTACAAGGTTGCTATTCATATCATTTAGCAGAGAGAATGTGTGGTTTAAGTAATGTAGGCTCTTAACATTGTTAGTGTTGGAAAACCTCTTAAAATCATTGTTTTATTTCAAAGCACATAAGATTTTCCTTAATCTCCTTCATTAAAAAAAAATCACTATTTTGGGAGTTTCTCTAATTAAAGCCAATGTACTGGGTGCACATGCACCCCCACCCCCCCGCAGAGCCATAGGAATTCCACCCTAATAGCAAAAAAGAAATTTGCACCACCTTTTTTTTGCTTTCAGCGCCTGATTTTCTCAACTTTAGTTCCACCTCCCTAAGATGTGCACCTCCCTGTGCCACTTTAGTTCCACCTCCCCGAGATGTGCACCTCCCCATGCCCAAACCAGCCTACACCCTTGAAAATCCGTGGCTGGACCCAAATCTACGGCTACACCCTTACCTGATTTTCGGTGAAGATTCCGACTACAAGGGGCCCTACGAAGCCAGGGATGGTGGCAAACGTGTTGGCTATGGCGGTGATCAGTCCGGAATACTGAGGGGCGAAGTCGAGTTGGGCCAGGGAGGAACCAGTGTAGACCATCCCGGTGAAACCCACCCCAAAGGAGAGGAAGGTGACGGCGAGGGCTGCATTGCACCCGACGTACCCGATGATGATCATGGATAAAGTTGACGGAATCAGACCTTTGATAATAATAATAATAATAATAATAAATGTGAACCACACAATCCTCCATGTTCTGAGTGTCTGTGAGAAGGTCAAAATATGAAGCCCTGAAAAATGATTAGTTAGTGCTTTGAAAAAGTAAAGATCTACGAGTCCTCAGGTTGACCGGATTCAACATGCCCATTTCCTCCCCTGTAGACTTACTGTGTGGAGATATAGGCTATTTTTATAATCCACCGCAGTGGAATTCATGGGTGACGTTCATTTATGCATATCTTACCAGTGGCAGCATAACTTTCCAAAGTTTTATATTCTTAGGGGTCTATTTGTCCATTTAAGCATTAATAATGAAGCTCAGATATCACAGTTTGATTTTTTTTCTTAAATTGAAGCTCCAAAATATTAGCTTTTTTTGTTAACATACTAACCTAGTGATGTCATTAGCTTTCGTACAGTCGTTATGCTGAAGATTTGACACGTGATTAGATAATCGGCTAGCAGTCCTCCCAGTAGTATAAGAACACCAAACACGATATACGGTATGCTGGAAATGAACCCAGTCTGAAGAAAAAATGAAATTAAATCAATTCGATACAACTTCTATCACTTAATGGTAACGATTATGAAAGAAAAAATATGACCATTATCATTTCATTCAAGTTTTGAATTTTTTTCATCTTACTTACTTATATAGAAATAGACAAATTAGTTTGTATATATGAAGGGATTTATCGCAAAACGAGTTAACTCCAATTAAATAAACTCTGGACGACAATGCATTTCTTTGCCAGAGTTTGTACACGACCCCATGGAAAAATAAAAATAAAATCCGAAATATGTTGAACTTGCTTCTGGAATTTGGCTTCAAATTTAATAATTTTGCGAAGTATGTATACAGTGGTAAATGTTATTATATAGTTCACCCATTATAAAGTGATTGTGAGTAGTTATCGTGAAACACATGATTTTATTCCAAATACAGATGTGTTTAAAATTACACATTACTCTTTACTGCATGATCCAGTCACCTGATATTTCACATTTCAAAATTTTAAAATATTTACACAAAAGTCGTGTACCATTTGTGTAACATCGGTCTTACGTAGTTTGTTATTTTTTAAGGCAGCAATTTGTACACTAAACATTTTTTGTCTAACCTAATGGTACCATAAACAACAAATGTCACACCGTATAGGCAATAGAATTCAAACCAAACAATTATGGCGAAACAAGCCAAAACAAATAAAAGAACAATGACTCCTGTAAAAGGTGGTTACCTGTGTAATGGAAAAGTTGAGGGCTTCTGTGAGGAAGATGGGGAGATTGGTCATGACTGTGTATAGAACCCACGTGATCGCGAAGTCCGTGATGGCTACAGCGATGACAGGAAGTGACGTCAGAATGGAGACCCAGGGGTAGGAATCAAGTTGCTGGAAAGAATTCAATTGTATATCAAAGAAAAATCAGGGACATAGAAACGGGTGATACAAAAATTACAGAAGCATGTTTTGCCAAGATATCTATCACTCTACAGTGTTTTAATTGTCGATACATTTATAATCTCTCTCTTTTTGGTGTATGAATGTATGTGTGTATTTATGTATGTATGTGTGTTTGTGTGTCTATGAGTATTTTTTGTGGTGGGGGGGCGGGTGGGGGGTAGGGGTGGGGTGGGGCTCACATTGTGGGAGTACCTAATAAATAGAACACCATGGTGGTCTTCTTTTCAGTCAGCGTTGTGGAAGTAAAATACATGTATGACGTTGTGGGAGTATTTTCAGCAATAGAGAAAACAATGATGTACCCCTACCCATTGTAGGATTGTGTGTTTTTTATGTGTACGTTTATGTGTGTGTGTGATTTATTTTTACCAGATTAAAATAACGCCATTCTATTGATATCATTCAAAAATTATCATCTGCATCGAAAATTATATAGTCTGCAAGTAAGTTTTACACACATTTGTTTTTGATAAAAGCTAGTTGATTGACCATTGTTGTTGTCATATTTGTAAAATGATTTATCACAATTAAGCCTTAAGCAATATTCATTTTCCTCCCGTGTTATTATTTAAATTCTGTTACCTTTCCTCTAGAATCTGTCAGCTCCTTGTTAATATATTCCAACTCTTGTTGAGATATTCTGGGATGTGAGCTTGGTGAATCGTAAATTAAACAGATCCAACAGAAGAACCATAATACACCCAGAGTCCCTGAAATACATCAATGAAAAATGAAAATGAAAAACATGTAGAAAAAGAAAAATAAAGAAGGAGAAGGAGAAGCGAGGAGGAGAAGAAGAAGAAGAAGAAGAGTAGAAAGAAGAGAAGAAGAAGAAGAAGAGAAAGAAAAAAAAAAGAAGAAAACGTTGCAAAGGGAACTGAGTCAACAATAGCATCATATAACCTGAAGCACGGTTTTACAAAAGACTAAAATTTACCAAGCTATGAAAAACATATACAGGTATCACACTACTTATGAAACAGAAGAATTGGATACACGTATGACTGTCCAGCTGAAGATTTAAATTTGTCATTTACCAAATAAGTAAAACGTAGAAGGCCATCCTCCAAGAAAATCCGAGTCCGAGAGCAATCCCGAGATTGGTTGAGCGATGACTTGCCCTACCGGAACACCTGCAAGATAAATCAAATTCAAACTGTCATTTCATGTGGAATACGGGAAGGACTAACGTGTCAGCCGTATAGTATAATCTTTACCAAGATCCAGTTTTCTCTTTGAAAAAGATTCTGCCAGGCAAGTAGATTCTAAGTTTGCACTGCCAATATAAGTAAAACAATTTGAATTCAGCCTTTTTTTAAAAGTTATTTTATTTTCATGATTGCAAACAGTAACTTAAAGAAATAATGAATGGTCGTAATCGCGATTAATTGATGTTTTTACATTTTAATGTGTGTAAAACGCATTGTTGGTGAAGACTTGGAAACAATTATTGTACAGCACAGACAATTTTCTAAGAATCCCAACACAGTCAAACGGCGTAGGTCGTAAATGAGGAACGTTGAATTCAACAAAACAGTTTCATTTTGTTCATTTGGATGTGAAGCTCACCTGTAAATGAAATAGCTATAAGTCGGCTGCGATCACGAGGGGGCGCCCATCTAGAAATTAATGAATAAACCGCGGGGTAAGAGCCGCTCTGAAATAAGGACAGAAGGTTGAAATTGTTAGTCAATCTTCATTACTGAAAATAATGGTAATATGATCTAAAAAAAAATACTAATTATAATCATGCTGAAAACCAAGTTCCCGGCAATTTACCGTAAACTACTATAGCGATTGTCCGGCATTTGCTCCGGCGACAATAGCTCCGACGATTATTTCATATACTAACCCTGACCTCAACCCTGACACTAACCCAAACCCAAACCCTAACCCTAACACGAAATTCTAACCCTAACCCTAACTCAAACACTAAGACTAACTCTTTTCTGAGTTGGAAATCCTTACCCTAACTCTTTGCCTTCTGATTTGCTGGAGCAAATGTCGGATCACCGTATATAGCAAGTTTATATCATTACAGCAGTGTACGAAAAGGGGGAAGCAGGAAATATGAACAAAAAAGATGCAACAATCACAAGAAATATAGTGCAACAATAACACATCAAGGAATAGCTTACTTCTGCCAGGCCAGCAATAAATCTGGTGACAAATAAAGCTGGAACACCGTTATAAGCAGCTAAGGGGGTCAACAGAGAACAAATGGACGAAATAAGGTAACCCAGCCCGAATATCCAGACGCAACTCTTCGGGTATTTATCGCCCAAGTAGCCGGCAGGGATTTGGAGAACGGCGAAGCCATAGAAGAAGGCACCTAGAATCTGTTCCTGGGTGTGGGAGTCCCACGGAAATTCTCCTTCCTGGAAAGATGAGGCGAGGAAGAGAACGGGAGAGATGTTAAATTTTGTAAAATAAAGAACAAAATAATGGAAATGAATGAATTACAACTACAATAGCAACAATAATAACACTTTCTACTACTTTTACTTTTAATATTGTTACAACAACAAAAGCAAAAAAAAAAACTACTACTACTACTACTGCCATGCTTCTACTACTACTACTACTACTACTACTACTACTACTACTACTACTACTACTACTACTACTACTACTATCCTACTACTATTACTACTACTCTTCCTCTTTCGTCTTTTTCTTCACATCCTTCTTTTCCTTCCTTCTTTCTTCTTCTTCATCTTCTTCTTTTTCTTTTTTTTTCTTCTTTTCTTCTTCTTACTTCTTCTTCCTTCTTGCTTCTTCTTCTTCTTCTTCTCTTCTTCTTCTTTTCTTCTTCTTCT
Source organism: Eucidaris tribuloides (assembly GCA_001188425.1). NCBI lineage: Eukaryota > Metazoa > Echinodermata > Echinoidea > Cidaroida > Cidaridae > Eucidaris > Eucidaris tribuloides. Next base: position 36,329 of record JZLH01S0611533.1, read on the forward strand.
TCTTCATCGTTCTCCTTCTCATTCGGTCGGTCGTCTTCTTCTTCTTCTTCTTCACGCTTGCAAGAGTCGCTGTGAAACCAGGGCGCGCTGCATTGGTTTAATCTCGAATGTTGCCAGTGAAAGTTTATTGAAATGAAAAAAGACGGTCTATTATTTGCCAAATGAGAAAATCATAAAGAAAACACAACAAAATTATCCCCCAAATGCCATGTACTCGGCTCACGAGGGCAAAAACTGAAATTTTGAATCTAAATGTCTGTTCCTGTTATCAGTGATCGCGTCTTACCTTCTTCTCCGTCGTTGATTCGTTCCTATTCGGAGGAGCTCGGCAAACTTCGGCTGATGAGTTCGGCGCGATGTCCACCGATGTGCTGTAACTGCTGTTGACCATGGCTACTATGGCAACACTCATGTTAACCCGCGACGCCAGGGCCACAGCGAAACCAAAGAATGACAAGTAACTGACGACATATCGGGCGGACAGAAAGGGGCTTACCTCTCCTACGACCAGAAAAGACATATCAATTTGCGTCAATGATTTGCACACCCCGAAATAATCTAAAATCATTCATAATACACATCCCATAAATCTTCACCTCTTATAAAAGAATTAGGGCTAAAAAGGGATAGGTTTCGGGAAAATAAACACTAATAAGAATTAAACGGAATGCGTCGCTCACACAATTTGAATTTTATACAACCGTTACAGAAGTCTGATTGCATGACCCAATTCGTGTATCATCTCGTGGAAACTAAATATCTGCTGATCAAAGCTGAAGATGAAAAACTCACATCACTGCAGTTGGACGATTGTCAAGCAATATTGGTATGTTTGGATTTTACCAAATTGAAAATCAGTGCGGAAAGCTACACTCAGTGTCTGACAGCTATACTATCGTTACAAGATCGTTACGATGATTTATCGTTTACGCTTGAAAAAAAAATACAATACATGAATACCAAATTTTCAACATTGTATTTATATGTACCTTTTAGTTGGATGGATTAGAAGTATGAGCAAACACGGTTTGAGCAAATAAAGCGAACTAAATGTGAATATAATCCAAATGAATACTAACAAACCCTCAAAGAAGCGTGTAATTGTTTAATTATAATTGTTAATAAAAATGGAGTTATTTGCAGTCAATGAGCAAAATACCATGCGACATTTTCCAAGTGAGCATTCAGTTTTATAACATTGATATATTTACACTACAGTGAAAAATAGAAAGACAATTAAACTGTAAATCAGTGATATCAAATTCGTATGCTATTTTGTCAATTACCCATTTGGCATTACGTAGCAAATGTTTCCCCAATGCAAAATGGTCAGATGTTATTATAATTCGTTCCCAATAGCAAACGGCCGATGTCGTCTTTGTTTAAGAAAATTCATTTAATTCTTATCCAAATTGGTTCAAAGGTAATGTCCTGAATATTTTTGCAGACGAAATTAAATGAAATTCTGACGAACCGGTTGCAAAAAGACGAAATTATTTTTGCACTCAATCGCTCAGTGACTGTGACGACGTATTGGAATTGTAAGTGACGACACTGCGCGAGAGCGCGACAACAGTGTTAAACAGGAAAATTTGTCAAAATATTTGACAAAATATGAATTTGGAATTACCAATCCCATCACCCTGGAAACTTAAGACGAATCACAATCGACATAATTTGTTATTGGATGAAAACAATTGAAAATAAGCAGGAAAAATACACAGTAAAAACGGCTGTTTAAAATTTTATTCAACCTGGTTTACTGTATGAACTAATAAGTTATTGTTTAAAAGTTTAAACAACTATTTAAAGTTTGAAACATCAATGTTAAATGTTTGACATTTATTGTTCCAGCAAATTGTCACATTGCTGTTTCAATTTTGAGACACTTATTTAAACTTTCATACAATTCCAAATCAGTTCATATAGTAAACTAGCTCGTATACAATTTTAAAAAGCCGTACTGGGTATAGTATCTTCAATTTTGAGTAATTTCTCAACATTGAGGTTGCGTATTGAGTGAACATAGAGAAAGTATTTTATTCTATATCATTATAGAGAAAGTATAAGCTATGGCCCTTCTGCCGGACAAGCAATGATATTATAGCTATCAAAACACTACCCACATTCGTTGCCTATGGTTCCTACCTGCCTTCTGCTCGAGCAATGGCTGTCTCTCATGGCTTTTCTTAGTTCCTGTAGTGGTAGAAACCTCAAAGTATTCGGTGGGTGGACCGTGACCTGCAGTCATGGTGGAGTCGTACTAGAAACGATTGCTCACACTGAATATTATATCTAAACAGAAGCTTATTAATCTCTTAACATTTATAAGTATAGCACAAAAGAAGTCCGATTCTATGAACAGTGTGTTTTGGGGATAATCCAAATCCGTAGTATTTCTAGAAGTTTATTCAATTGGTAGCTCTCCTTCCCACAACCCGTTCTTGCAGGCACCGTCAACTTAATTCATCTTACTTCATGTTTCTAGAACGGTGCAGAAGTGCTCTTATATAGTTATGCGGTCAAGGACATAAAATAATCGATTAGATCTGATTTTGAGGTTGATAATTATAATTCTGATAAACGCACTTAAAATACCAGTTCGATGCGGTCACACTGAAACTGCAGAATCAGCATTATTTGACAACCTATGAAGAGTGCTCCAAGTCTTGTTGCAACATGGTGCTGGCAAACCTGTCCTACTTGTTATCATAAATGTGTGTACACAGTAAACAACGTACTATGAGATCATATATCTGGTAGGTCAAAGTTTCTGCTATACAGTCGGGACAATAATGTTATCATAAAATACTTGTTTTCTTTATTGTTTGCCTTGTAGATTTTCATGATTTAAGTAGCTTAAAACACCAGCTAAAATTTGTGAGCTTCAATTTGAAACAAAAAATAAATTGCCACACTTTGATGTCTGACCTACATACATAGTTTATAGTATAGTGGTTAAATGGAGAAATAAACATCCTACAGCACACAATTTTGAAAAGTTATGCTGCCACTGGCAGAATATGCATGAATGAACACTTACCGCTGCGGTGGAGTACAAACTAGCCTAGATATGCACAGTATTCTATGAGAGGAATTGGGCCCGGTGAATCCGGTCAAGCTTAGTACTGATAAATTTTTCACTTTTTAAAGCATAATCATTTTGAAATACAATTTTTTTTTCAGGGCCTTATTTTCAGACCTTATCAAAGACATTTAGAACATGGAGGCTTATGAAACTACATTTGTTTAAAACGTGGCCATTGTTAATCTTGTGTCTTTAAGACCCATGTGTTCTCGGATATCATACAGAATTAAAGGCAAGGTTCACCCTGACATCAAGTTGGTTTTAATAAAAGCAGAACAATGAGAGAAACATATTAATGAAAGTTCGGCGAAAATCAACCAAAGAATAACAGGAGTTATGAGCTTTCCAAGTTTTAAATTTGTGACGTCACACGCGAGCAGCTCCCAATATGTCATGTAATATAGATTCCATAGATTGCCATTTTTTTAATGATATATGATAAATGAATGTTGTTGTTTTTTTACAGAAGCATGTATAAAATAATGTTTCTGATAAAATATTGAATGCACAGGTAAAATCATTTTCAAATTTCGGAGTAAACGGCACTTTTATGGAATTCATATCACATGACATATGGGGAGCTGCTCGCATGTGACGTCAGAAATTTAAAACTTTGAAACCACATAACTGTGTTATCCTTTGGTGGATTTTCGCCAGACTTTCATTAAAGTGATAGGCTAACATTGTGGAGCTTCAATTTAAAAAATTGTCAAATTTTGATATCTGAACTACATAGTAGTGTTCATATGGACAAATAAACACCCTAGAATAAAAAAAAGTTTAG
>JZLH01S0611540.1:2770-17784 GCA_001188425.1 Eucidaris tribuloides
AAAAGGATGAAAATAATGCACATTCTGCTCTAATACAATATAAGCAGTTGAAAATGAACACCTTCACGGCCAGCGTGATGGCCTAGTGGGTAGAGCGTCCGTCTCACGTGCGGAAGGTCGCAGGTTCGAGCCCCGACCGGGTTATATATGCACGAGTTTTTAAATATTTATAAATGTTAATAAACTGTATAATGTAAAAACTATAAATAGCACTCGAATGAACGTATATTTCGGTTCACACACAGTTTGCAAGAAAAATACTTTTTAAAATTTTCTATGGTGCAATCCTGCACCTTTCAGGTGCAACTTTACACCTGTTAGAAAGGTGCAGCCTTGCACCTTTCAGAAAGGTGCAAAGTTGCATCTTTAAAGGTGCTCCCAGTGTTACATTGGTCTCCACCTTTAAAGGTGCAAAGTCGAACCTATATTTCTTAGTGTGTATAGTCGAAAATCTCCGGGGTCCCCCTTCGAATTTTCATTAATTAATTAAAAAAAAACTGAAAAAAATTAGAATCTGTTATTGGTGTGATATGACCTTTGGGCATAAAGCTTTCAAATTAAAAAAAGATCGCCAAAACTGAACTTGCGCTTTAAGGTGCATGGTGAAAAAAATCTAAATAAAAAGTACTGTGTGACACTTACCATCAGCAAGGCCCTATCAATTAGTAAATTGCTGTTAAGTTTACGTCTTGGCTTACTTGTTCCAAGTGGAAAAAAAACCCCGAAACAGCTAAAAAGGGAGGAGCTCATCGATTAAAAAAGTGTCTAATTACTATGGCATGATAAACACGCATTGTGACGCTACATCAGCGGTGGAGCGCTTGTATCGGTCGTGTCACGTCAGGTCGAGGCCGCCGCGCGCGCGATCTGATTGGTTGGCGAAAATGACCGTTACTCCAAAATCGAAGAAGAAATATTCAGCACAGGGAAAGAAATGCACATTGTCAGCGTAGAAAAAGTATTTTGTGTGAATGCTTGTTGCAAAATATCTCATTCCTGTCTGCACTGCACTAAATGTTAAGGTAATGCCTGACAATGCCGGCTCCATCTTCGTTTAAAATTTGCCCTATTTCCTTGTAGGTCTATTAGCAAATCAAGAATTTGTTTCTGTTTGATTGTTCCTGATTCACCGAATCCACATCAATGTGTGAGAAATGTTCTCCGTGATGGCCTAGTGGTTAGAACGTCTGCCTTACGATCGGAAAATTGCGGGTTCGAGCCCTGGCCGGGTATACCAAAGACTTAGAAATGACACATTCTGTTTTCTACCCAGGCGCTCGGCATTCAAGAACAGAGAAGGGTAATGATAATATTAATGTTTTGCAGGGCCCGCTGGTACAGCGGTCTATCTGATTAAAGTGTGTACCCTGGGTAAATAAGAGTTATTATTATAATTATTTTATTATAATTTTAAAAATACTCACTAAAAGCAGTGGGCAGCGCTGACGACCCATTCGTCGTTGATGAGGGTTCCACCGCACATGTGATAGTCACCTCCAACGCGGTAAGTTTTTCCTCACACCGACCTGCCACGGCCAGCTGCCCGGGACGGCCTCCGAGCCACCGACGATGAAGGTACGTGCCGGCTGGATTGCGGGTACACCGCAATCTGTATAATAATGAATGAACGAAAAGAATGTTAGAATCAGCAATTTATACCTACACTGTTAAAAAAAATACCGTATTTTTATTTTAAAGGGGAAACTGTAAAACAATTACGGTCATTTTAATATAATTTTAAAGGTAGACCAAACTTCGCCCAATTTTACAGTAAAATACCAATAAGAGTTTTACGGTGAAAAACTGAAAACGGCAAAAGCTATAATACGGTGATATCTCTGGCAGCCGGAATTTACCGTAAAAGCGTTTATAGCGCATGTAGTAAGGGACACACCATGTTGAGATATCATTTTACTGCTCTATCTAAATTTATGCATGTGCTTCTTCGAAACTTTCTAGATATATTTGTGTGAGAGGTTTTAGACAGGTTTTAAGAAGTACGTAAACAAAAGAAAATTGGTTGAACACTACGAAAAATAAAGGAAACACATTCAATTACGATTTCCATTGAATACAAAATGAACCAACAAAATACGCATATGAAAGAAATGAGTTATTATATGTTGCATATTTTTCTTTTTGCTGTAAAGTAGGCACCACCAATACCGGCACATCTGACGTCTTGATGTGTTTGCCTGTGGACTGCAAGGACTTAAAATTGTCATATAATGTTCATTAAAGAATGTAAAGGAAAATAGTGTGGAAGACATTAGAATGAGCTAATTGACAGGTGATTTTTTTTTCTTACCAGCAAACACGGCAACGGCACAGGAAGCGAGGACCAAGAACTGCAACATATTGGATTCTAATTCTACCCTGGTTGAAGAAGAGTACGATGTAGGCATCCACGTCTCTTATTTATATAGTCACCAACAGTTTCATGTTATCTTCAAAGCTAATCCTAAGTGTTTCGGCAATCAAAGTATAATTCGTACTGGATTTTCTCTGACGTCAAAATAAAGTTTTGTATGTATCTGAGGTAATGGATTATGTACCTGCCACAAAATATGTGTAGATATTCCAAATAATGATATCCGAAATACCAATAAAGGAGATATATTTATACTTAAAGGCAGGGCATCTCTTTCGCAAGCCTAAAAATTAATATTGTTTAAATACCCTGGTATATAGAAGAAAATGCCACCAAGGAGCTTTCTGTACTATCAAAGAACCTTCAGCAAAGAATAGCAAACTCAGTTTTAGTGAAGTCATAGTAGCGTTACACTTTGATTCGAATTGTTGTCTCGTAGAAACCAACATTCTAAAAATTCAGGCCCTTACAATGTATGTGTGTTCATCTTGCATGATATTAAAAACATTTATATACCATTTATAAATGTGTATCATATGCATTCGTGTACATACCAAAAAAAATATGCATAAGTCTCATGCAGATTATTATTCGTAGACCAATGCAAGGTTACTGAAATACTATTACTGAATTGATTTAGTTTAGTGGGTGTCGAACGGAGTCTAACCATGGCATGGACCTACAGCGTTAAACTGATCGTAACTCTTTAGTACATTTGGCATATTCTGGAAAATTATTGATCTTCAGCCTAAGGGCTACTGATCTAATAGCCGAAGGGCATGAGTGAAGTTCTGCTGTGTTGGCGGAGGTGGTCAATGAGATTTGCCTACCTTTAACATCTTTATCTGTGGTGGAGAATAATCAAGACTAAATTAACAGTAAGAAATCACTTAAATCGCTTTATCAGTAAGTCCGTCTCCCGTAGGTTGAAGATTGGCTCTAAATAAAATTATATAAAAAGAGCTGTGACAGGTGTCGAAGGGGAAGAGAGGCTTAAGAAACAATTTGAAAAGTTTTAAAACGCACACGCAACACACAAACATACACACACACCTCAGGACAACACACACAGAACATAATCACGACGAGACGGCAGACACAGACAGACTGACACAGATAGACACAGACGACACAGACACAGACCACAGACCACACAGACATCAAACAGACACAACCAGACACCGTGGGGTGTTTACTCATCAGACACTTGACAGACAGACCAGAGTGCATGCAGACACCACAAAGACACAGACAGCAGACGACACAGAACAACCAAACAGACACTCAAGGAGTTTCAATGACACAGACAGACAGACAGACAGACAGACCACAGACAGACAGACCGACAGACACACACACGACACACACACACACAACACACGGACTACTAACACACACACCACACACACACACAACACACATCACACACACTCCACACACACACACATTACACACTAAACAATACGTGACGCCGTCACGCCAGGAGAGCGCACAAGTCGAATTTTTGGGGGTGGCCCAGTATTGTTTTTTGCCCAGACCCTTTATCTCCATATCCAAGCATTTATATTTGCGGTTTTATGCTTCTGGCTCACGTATACCCGGAGAAATTCGACTTCAAACAAGGAGCTTTCACCGTGTCATGAAAATCTACTTTACGAGAAAACCGCTGTCAAAGTGCAGCGTCCATTCAAAATGCGAAACCGCGATCGCGCTGAAATTCTGATAAAACCGAGGGAAAAACTCCCTAGCAACAGTACGTTTGCATTGCTCATCATTCTTGAAATTTTGCATTTGGAATTTATAGGTTTGTAGAAAGTGCTATTTTCAGTTTGAACGAATTTGGTAAGATTTTAATGCTCGTTTGGTGTTTACCAAAAACACATTGGGTTCTTGACCATCCGAGTTACATGTATTTCCGGTCGATGCATGTACCTTGCGAGGCGGGTCAGAGCTGACCATGGACGCCAGACACTTGGGGGTCTTAGGGTGAGAGATTTGATACAATAAATTTCCACAAGTAGTAATTGCTTGTAAGTCGACTGTTCATACTAATTTGTAAAGTTCGGGATTAAATAAACTGAGATTCTCAAGTGACAAAATCACTTCTTATTGTCTACTATATCGCTATTCAATTGATGCACAACTGCGCCAGCAGTCCAGAGTACGCGCAAGAATTAGACCCCCTATAATTAACACGCCGACAGACATGACAGGGACCCGCTTTGCATAGTTATGATTCTGTACTCTTTGACGGCCCCACGCGTTTAAGTGCCTATTCAACTAGATTGAGCCAGCTTTTATGCATCCATAACAAAAGAGCAAAAGAACCTGCGAAAGTTTTAATTGATTGTGCTCGTACTTAGTGTAGTAGTGGGGATTACAAATTACATGGATAATGAAAACGTGCATGTCTTAACTCTAAACGCACCACGTTACAAATTCTCTGGCGCAGCAAATACCTTCTCACGCTGCATCCGCATTTGTACTTACTCTGTGTAATCATGGACCCTACTACGACGCAAAATATAGTGAATCTAATGTTTGCAGATTAAAATGTCGAAAAAATCGGAAACTGCAAACAAATCGAGAACATAATAACAAATCAAGTTCAAGTTAAGGATAGCTTGTCAGTTGGCACGTTCGTAAAAAAATGGAATCACATCAATCACGATACGTCATGTGACACAGCTCAGCCAATGAGCAGCCGTGTTGCGTAGCTAGGGGCGCGGCCTAACTGACTCAGATTTTCGGTGTGTGTTTTTTTCGCGAGGTCGAATGGAAGGCTCTCAGAAAAACGTTAATATTACCCCTTTCCCGTAAATATTTTGATCTCAAACTTTCACAGGACATTAAACTGACGTTGAAGATTTGATTTCAGTCAAAAAAATAATTTTGACAAATTTGACCTGTTCCGACAATTTTGCTCATTTTCTCTAAACCGTCCGTTGCGACTTGTGGCTCCTTTTGGCGTACATTATCTGTGGGTTTTGTTCACCTCTATTTTTCTGTACCCCACAACTCAAATTTCTTTTGCTCACTGCACCACGTTTGACGGAATATAAGCCATCTATTCAACTGTAATTGTCCCAAGTACCCCACAGATAAGGCTTGTGAGATCACGCAGACACATACAGACACACAGACATATATACAGACACACAGACGCATACACACATACAACCCCTGCCCCCCACACACTCGTATACATACACATTAACATATTAAAACCAGTCATCTTCTGTGCCTTATCACACATTGATATATTTCTTCGATCTCGAAACGAAATGGGAGTTAATTAAAGAATAAATAATCAGTACGCATAGGATGTAAGTTTTCAACATTTATTGCATACACTTTGGCAACACCAGTGAACTGAAAAGTAATATCACATAAATAATCATAAAATGTGTATAAATAAATTACATATTACATATTACACATATATACCCAAATCCATTACATACAGTATAATTGATTGCCATAACAGTTCCACAACACCAACAGGTAGCGACATGGCGAAAAACTAATAGGGGCGAAAATGTCCAAAAGACCTAAATTTCATGAATTACACTATGAAAACCACACGATTTTGTGTATTTTTAATATTTTAGGGGGCGGTCGCTCCCTCGGGCCCCTGTGGCACCATCCCTGGGGGCGCCTCTGTGTCATTTAATCATGAAAGTACCAGCTCCAAAACACCAATACAACCGCCTCTCTGAGAAAAGAATGAATTTACTGACAGTAAAATCATCCACTTGACAGAAGTAAACGTTAGGTGTCAATATCCTTTCACGTATGACCAGTTCCGAACATTTTGTTCACATAATTCCTTCAGTCATCATACTCTAGTGAATTAAAATTCAGCTAAAGCCCTTATACGTTATCCTGGTTGTAGAGCTGAACCGAATGGTGATTATGTTGTCATCAGTGCCGTAATAAGCCGAATCAGTTGGGGGGGGGGGGGGTTACAAATTATCAATAAAGGGTGGCCCAGAAAGAATGCTACACTTGCGATCGTTAATATCTTCAACATCATCCACAAAATGTCATCGGTGATTATTTCATGGGTTAGAACATTCTTTTTCCAACAAAATGATACCATGATCATTGATTTTGATAGAGGTGTTTTGATATTAGGCCTATTTTTCTGAGGCAATGTAATTTGCTTAATTTGCTATTTTTCGACTCCCGCGATCATCAGAACACCAAAATATTCTCGTGTTACGACGTGCCATAGAATAAGCTCCGTCGGGACAAAGCGCAGGAATGCCCTCGCTTTGATAAGAAAGACAATGTGAGCTACACATCCCATTGTCATCGCGGTTTGTCTGCTATGGCACGCTGAGACGCGAGAATATCTCGGTGTTCCGATGACCGCCGCTGTTGAAAAATTGGCAAATTTGGGAAAATGGCCGCAGGATCCAAACGTATTGTTCAAAATCAATGATCACGGTATCATATTGTTGGAAAAAAATGTTCTAACCGTTGAAAGAAAAACCAATGGCATATTGCAGATGATGTTGAAGAAATCAGCGATCACTAACCCTAGATCGCATTCTTTCTGGGCCACCCTGTATAAGCCTCTCTTTTTACCATAATCAAATTTCATTTGGGGGTCAAGCAAATCTCCTCCCCCTCACCTGACCCCAGTAGTCGTCATACTTACAAAGTAGCAGAAAAACGTACTTAACAATAATTGTTTGTATATATGAAAAAGTATTCTGTTTTATATTACAAATTAAAACCAAGTCCAAAAGAGGACACACCCAATTAAAATACGGTACTAGTAATAGACCCTACTAGCATCTGTTCCGTAATAATGACGTTTGATTGTCAGTTTTGAACGATATACCATAAATATATCTGATGACATTTCTATACAGTATAAGTAATATTTACATATGCATTCCCAGAATTTTAAATTAAAAAACCCCCCCAAAACCACGTTGCTTACAACTTGCTATATTACAACTTGCATCAAGGTTACTATTTGACACAATTGCATCATCTAATGTTCAGTACTTACTCAATGCCGACTTTAATACTTAGTGTGTCAGGTATTTTTTTAAACCAATTTGTATATATTTAATAACATTATCAAAGAGATTACCACAGTCCTTGACACTTCAGAAACTCTTACACACTTTTGTCAATATTCGGTTTTTGTTCAGTCAATATAGCTTAATAGCTTGATAAATGTAATACTTTGCACAAAGAGTAAAACCGTGATCATTCATGTCACTGCTAATCAGGTAGTTATTAATTTGCAATAATAACGATAATTTTATCTTATAAAAAATATTTTTGGAGGCTGGTGCGAAACGTAATTTCCATAAATCTATAACATCAATTTAAGCAGAGGGCGTAAATGTATGTAACAGAATGTCCCCACTATTATACAATCGCCCTTTCATAGTTACTACGTGAAAAAAGTCAACTATAAACTTACAAAATACAAAAATCTTAGGTTTAAATCCAAATTCCGCAATTATTCCATTCGTTAATATATTCGTTAACTATATAACATTGTGGAAGACCCGTTTAAAAAATTGTCAAACTTTGCTATCTGACATAATTATCTGACAGTGTTTGAATGCACAAATAAACACCATAGAACACAAAAGTTCAGACAGTTCAGACAGTTATTCACTGGTAAAATATATACAGATAGAAATTGGCACATGAATTATTCTCAGCCGATAAAAAAAAATCTATAACACAGCAGTCTATGGGGAAAAACTGTAATGGTCTCTCAATGATTTTTACTCTTTTACAGTACTTAATGATCATTTTAAACAGTAATTTTTTTTCATGGCTTCAATTTTAGACCTGATCAAAGACACTAGTAGCATGGGGAATCATGCAGCTCACAATTTTTAAAATGGAAACATTGTTATACAGCGCCTTTAAGCGACTATAACATTTAAATACAGATTCGCAGAAGTCGTAAACTATATTACGACAACAGCGACAGAAGAGTTCAAAAATAAGATACAGATAGTTTACTATCAAAAAGCTTCTTGCATATAAATCTTAAACCTCATCATCACAGGCAATATGATTATAATAGTACTGCGTAATTATTAACGGTAAATGACATGATTGGGGGTAGTCCTTAACTTGGGTTGAAACTATTCGAAATCAAGTAAACTGTGCAAGGAATCTACTATGAAAATTTGGTAGTCAAAATTTGACTCATTCTAAAATAACTTCCACATGTGTATGCCTTGGGACGGACAAATCTGTTGTATAGGGTTCTATGGGATGTATTTTTATCGGGGCTCGAGAGAAACAACATGGTAGTATGTTCATGCTTGATTCGGCTTAAGTAAACAAATTCAAGATAATTCCTTCCAGCCCGGACATACATTCCAGCTGGTGTATCCTCTGATATATCTTTCAACCAGTTTGGTTCGAGAGGCATTTTTTTGTTTCTTCCAGTCATGTCACTGCCCTTTAAGATATCAGGTGGACAAGCTCCTCAAAGAAAACTAACTCTTGTAGTGCCGATGGTGCAAATATGCACCAATTAATACACACAATGTCCGTACAGCTGTAACGTTTCTGGTACGTTCAGAGTTGAACCACACACAAAACATACCACGCAGGAGTTAAGGAAGCGTCAACCCATTATAAAAATGGTCAATACTCATAATAATATAAAGACACCATTTAACATTATGGAAGCACCATTTAAAATATTGTCAAACTTTGTCATCTGACCGACATGATAGTGTTGAAATAGACAAATAAGCACCTTAAAACGCGAAAGATTTAGACGGTTATGCTGTCACCAGCAAAATATACAAAGATATTGTTCAGCATATGACATAATCTCCGGTGGAGACAAGGTATATATGACACAGCAATCTATGGGAAAACACTGAAATGGCCGCTCGTTGAATGATCGTTTTGTACAATTTTTCAGGGATTCATTTTTGGACTTTATCAGAGACACAAATAGCATGAACAATTACGTAGCCTAGAATTTTTAATACTCGAAACATTGCTAGATTTTGTCTTTGATACAAAGGTGATCTACTAGTAATTCTTGGGAACAATGGACAACTCTTTTGGCTAATACACTGTAACATATTTTGATGAATTCAGGAGAGGTTTCAGTAAAGGGTCGTTATTTACCAATCCCTGCGAATATTTTTTAATTCCTCAAACATTTTGTAAACGTTCTTTACCTTAAAATATGATATAGCAGAATACTTCATTTATTTTCTCCACCACCCAACTTTATTTTCGTTAACATTAAAAATAGCATGTACATATAACTTCACTTTTACAACTCACTTTTTGCCATAAAATATGATATAGTAAAATAGTTTATTATCCAAATTTATTTTCCCTACCACCGTACTCCTTACTCGTTATCTAAAAATTTAATTAATAATATAATCTAACACCTCTTTTGAAATAAATAATGAATATGTTACAAATGTAATATTTACACTATACATTAAAGGTACCGGTAAGGGGTGTTAAATTGTGCATGAAGTTCGAAAAAGAAGATGCATAGCATATAAAATGCAACCTACATGTATCTACATACATCAACATGACTGTTTAAAAATATCTTTCCAAACGGAGTTAAAATTCTTCAAACATGATTTTCTTTAACACTTTTTCCTTCATTATCCAAGAGAAATTGCTATACTTATCCAATAGCGTGCTCTTTTTTGAGTAATACCATACACAGATCGTTCTATATTTTTTTTATTTTAAAGCCAATTTGGTAAAGCAGTGCATTTCGGCTTTAAAAGGTAGAGCGGTAACAATGAATGCTATTACTTGATGGCGTCCCATACCCGGTGCCCATACATTGGTTCACAATTTCAGCCCAAAAATGAAAAAGCCAAATCAAAAAGAATGATCTTGGTGTCATTTTACTTGCAAAAAAAATAGTCTATCAGATGAAGTATATAAAGACGAGCAATTATTTTGGAAAATACCAGAGAAAATGTACCGCTCCGTTTTTTTCTGTGCCAACCAGTATAGGTGTGAAGGAATGATTACTGGACAAACGAAATATAAATACAACTGTACAATCAGCGGCGTGGATGATATAGTCTTCCTGATGAAAAATATAATCAGTAACATATTTAACCCTTAACCATGGAGACTTGTACACACAATGGACCCTGCAATCGTAACAGTCACTCTAATAAATACTCTTGCTGATTCGTCAGTCATAATCAGGTGCTATGACGACGTTTCAGTATGAACATTCATCAGAGTTAGACTGGGTTCAGTCGTTTTGCCACTTTCTCCATTATTAGTCGTCGAAGTGACACCAGATTTCTTCCTGTTCTGTTCCCTGTATTTCCATTCCTTTCCGTGTTTCAGAATCCATTTTTCTCTCTTCCTTTTGATTGCATGTCGTACCTGAAATGGAACATTAAAGACACATGTATATAATATTTTTGCTTATTGGTTGACATTCGACTGAATAGTGAGCCGAACCATACTTATAATTAAAAACACAATTACATGTATTTTTTTTTTATCTACAATAGTCTAAAAGTAAAAGGACGAACCACTCCATTAATCCAATAAGAACGAGAAAAAAAGCTAATATTACAACTTCTTTGGCTTGTGGGCATCTTTAACTTTTTATTAGTATTGGAGATCACAAGTTGTTTCAGCGTGTAAAGTCTGATTAGAATTCCTTTAAATTTCTAGATTTAATAAGTAAATCAAACAAATAATACATGCACAATTATCCAACTATATATTTTCTAAATACAAAGGTTTGTTTAGGAAATAAATGTCGATAATATTGACACTTGGCGTTTAGAAATTGTACTCCGGCGTTTAGTTATTTGACAAAAGACATTTGGCCTCTGAACATGTTTACAAGTGATAGCAAGACTGTGTTTAGAAAGGCGTGTACTCGCCAAACACAGTTTTAACAGTATACTTATCCCCTGGACCATTACCCTCATGCAGGACGATAGTCCTTTTAGTAAATGTTTTCGGGGTAATTGCCAGGTAGTAATTGGTCGGGGGGGGGGGGGGGGATTGTCTGGGGGTTAATTATCCTTGAGAGATAGTTGTCTGGGTATATATTTATTAGCAGGGATGGGGCCAATTGTTCAGTGGGTAGATGTTCAGTTCAGTTCAGTTCAGTTCAATTTATTTTGCATTTCTCAATTTATTTTGCAATTTTGCATTTCAGATACGCTCTTCAATGGCTTAAAGACACTATATACAAGTGTGGAACAACATTATAAAAAATGTCAAATAATGCTATCTGACATATCTGAACATTTGATTAGACAGATAAACACCATAGAACACATTAAACTTCAGACAGTTATGCTGTACTGCATAAACATATTATCATATGAAAATCGCAATGTAGTAGAATTCTCAGCTGACATAGAAAACACAGCAAGGAAACTGAATGGTCGTCAATATTTCACGTTTTAAATGCACTTAATGACTGTTAACGTGCAATTTTTTTCAGGGCTTCATGTTTATGACGCTTAATCACAAGACACTGGAGCATGAAGAATCTATGTAGCTCAGATTTTTAAACTGAAAACATTGTTATTGATGCCTTAACCAAATTAGCCTCCGACTGCAGTGTTGGATCTGTAAAACATGTACATTAAAATAAGGACAATTCTCTTTACCTTAACACGCTCCGAGTTTCTAGGAAATTAATGATATAGATGAAACCCCTCAGCGTATTGTGATGATGAATGATTAGAGAAAGGCGTAGAGAAGCGTCCGCAATGCGCTAGAGAAGCCGAAGATCCAACGGTCAAAACCCATGATTGAAACAGATTCATGAAAGCTTTCATACCGCCGTGCCTGAAATCAGTACACAATTAAATGCAAGTTTACCTCCTTCATTCAATTATTTCATTTTCAACTTTGACCAAAAAATACTTCATTTTACAATATCAATGTCGTAGCAAATAATATCACACAAAGTTTTATCAATCATCACAGCATCATAATCATCATGGGATAACATATTGCTAAAAAAAAAGTTGATAAAGTTGACATGAGAGGAAATAGCCGAACGAGCTCGTCCGGGAAAAAATCCCGAAAAAAATTTTTGTTCTCAGGACTTTCGCGGCAAATTTCTCCAGACACGCTGCCCGAAAACTGCTCAGTGAGGTTGGGCCTGTCTGGAAAAAAATCCTCCGGTCAGTTTTCACGCAAAAAGTTATCCCAGGTACCTGGAACTTTCCCTCACAGCCAAAAAGCAAACACTTTTTTTTTTTTTTTTTTTTTTGGGGGGGGGGCGTAAATTCCTGAAAATCACTACAAAATCCTATGATTTTCAAATAAGAAAAAAATGGGGGTGGGGTGGGTGGAGGCACCCTGCCACCCCCATGTGACGCCGCCCCTGTTTCAGTGATACCAATGTAAAGTACTATGCTATGATACCAAGATTGATTGATTGATTGATTGATTGATTGATTGATTGATTGATTGATTGATTGATTGATTGATTTAACATATTTACATAGAGATACCTATTCAGCACATTGATGAAAAGTCGACATTGATAAAAAAAAAGCTGGTTTGCAATGGGGCTCAAAACGTCAACATTTTCACGGCACCAAATTTCAACATAAATTGACAATTTGGTACGTTTAATAGTATTTTATCTTGAGTTAAATTACACTTCATTGAAAACCATCAAAACATCGTATGAACCCAATCCACTTTCCACACAACTGAACACAGAACTGGTGACGATAACAATGCATTTTGAAGCTTTTCACTTTTGACTCGGCCCTTTATTAAAATGTCTTGCACATTTCATCAATCCATAATCATATCAAATGAGGTATCATTGAGAAGAAAAATAAACAGGCTTTTCAATATGATTCAATATCAAATATTATATATAACACCAAGAGAGATATCAACGCTCAAAGTTGATGGTGCGGAACTTTTTTTTTAAAGTTTAGTCACACATTTACTCACTTGACTTGAGAAACGTAGTCGTTCTGGAGTGTTGGACCGTCCGATAGTTTTACGATTTCCACGATGACTCGGATGGTGATGAGGAGATTGAAGGCGACGACCACGGACAACGGAACGATGAAATACAGGAGGCTCAGATCTTTGATTTGTAAGAAGCAACTGTACACACAATATGGAAAAACAAATACTGCGTAATGGCTGACTTTAATTTGTATGTTAGCACAATTTTACACCACAAATAGACCAGACAGAGTACGGGATTTGCATGCCAGAAAACGGCAAAATGAATGAAATCAGCTGAAATCGTTCACAATGTGAAGATTAGTATAAATAAACACCTGTCATAAAACCTTTGGGTAGAATACATAGTTTTGGTGAAAATCTGGACATTCAAACTTCAAAATTTACACAGTGACGTGCACGTGCACGGGCCGTTCCGTAATTAGTTCCAAAATTGTCCGATCAGCCATTAGCCGAAGGTCGCGCGGAGTTTAGCCGCTTAACCAGTCAGTGTGCTCCCCTGGTCATGCGAACCGTGATCCGCAATTTGAGCAAAATTTAAACTCGTGGAAAGATCAATATTCTGGTAGCCTATCGTTATTAGTTTTTTTCTCATATAGCAACAAATCCATGACGTATGGATCTGAAACTTTCAACACACCATTTGTAAGTACTAAACTACCGATTGGTAATGATAATGAAGGGAAGTGATGGACTTGCAAATCCTGGAATCAATCTTTAATAAGTTTCAGTATTTTCGTGATTACCGATCGATAAATTCAAGGTTTTTTTTTTTACATTATCGATTTGAAATTATGTGAATGTTTAAAGTATGGAAAACATTTCACGTAGGCCTACTGTTTTAGTTGTATGTTTAAAAACGTGCTGGCACGTTAAGCGGTTACTCGATGAACATACTGTGAGAAAAGTTATAGAGAAACAACTTTGAAATACGTTTGTAAAAGTTTTTTGAAGGGCAAATCGTATTTTTGTTCTGTCTGCACATTTTACAGTTTGCACAACTGGTGCTATTCATATGACCGCGTATAATTTTAAGCCTATTCAATTTGAAGTTTGAGTACATCTTTGACTGGGAACGGAACACAGGTGTCTAAAATTAACTTAAGAACATTTATGCGTTGACTTAGATTCCCAAATATTTCAGATAACCCTTTAAAATGTCGAAACAGTCAGACAACGATTACCTCTCTAAATCAACTAAACTAAGCCCAGAAATATCACTTGCACTTTTTTTTTTTGGGGGGGGGGGGTATTCGTGATCTGCAACTAAATGTTGGTTTTGCCTGAGACAGATCACAGTTTTAATGTCGCTCATGTAAAACAAAATTGTAAGTTATGTAATTCATACAAAAAAGAAAGCATACTCACTATTCCTTGTTTCCAAGCAAACCATTATTTACGGACAAGAGGATCACAAGGAAAATGAGCGGTATACCTGCAAGAAGGAGGCAAAATTGTTAATATGGTGGAGGGAAATTTGGATAACTCATTAAAGGCAAGGTGTACCCTGACATCAAGTTGGTTTTTATTAAAAGCAGAACAACGAGAGAAACCTATTAATGAAGGTTTGGCGAAAATCCACCAAATAATAGCAGAATTATGAATATTTAAAGTTTTACATTTGTGACGTTACTTACGAGCAGCTCCCCCATTGTCATGCAAC
>JZLH01S0611545.1:0-13319 GCA_001188425.1 Eucidaris tribuloides
GACTTAAAAAATGTTAACTTCATATAAACTAAATTACCTAAAAATACAGATATACCCGAATCTTGTCGTTCATGTGAAAAAAAGATAGTTCAATGTAACTAGAAGCATGAACATGTAGGTAGTCCTGCTACACTCATGAATTAGTAAATTCAACTTCTTACATCATTTGCATTTGTCAAAGTGAACTTTTACACATGTATCTAATTTACTGCCTCTCTCTTCAACGGAAACTGAAACTAGCAACGAAGCAGTGGAAAAGATGATGATGATGATAGTAAGAGGGCGAAGAAGACGAAATAGTAATAATGATAATGATTATAGCAATAACTTCAATAATAAAAATAACAATAAAAGAAGTTATAGAATATAATATTTATAGAACATACTACTGGTAATACCTTCAAATTGTAGTGTTAATGATACTAATAAAAGTACTAAGAAAAACACAATACCCATACATTATGTGTTTTCTTGCACTGAAAATTCTTAATTTATTTATCTGACCCTACTACCTATAACCTTATGTTATCAATTAGGTATATAATTTCCAGTTCACTGGCATTTTGTTATTGTAGCTTTTTCAGTCACTAGTCACAATTACCTCTTCTCTTGAGTTACAGATACCTTCACATGCATTGCAATCCATATATTCAATGAAAATATCTCCCATAATATCTTCCATTGGTGCTAGGTACAAAATGCACACATCATCTTCATCATCATTAGTACTAGATGAGCACTGACCCATGAACGCACCTGCGCCAAATCACTTTTTAGCACTTTTATGCAAAAGCAAACACCGAGTGTGAAGTTCCATTAAACGTCGGTCTGCGCCAAGTATCCAGTAGAAAGTTTTACACTTCGGAGACGGTGGCGAGGTGGGAGGAATGTAACGTTGTGACAACCGGGATATTTTTACGGCAATTCTAATTGTTCTTGCGCCATTTTCCTTCGTACCCTCAGCTCGAGGAAGCCACGGAGTTTGACGAAAGGAAGAAAATCCGAGCAAGGCTACGTGAAATTAGGAAAAAGAAGAAAGGTAAGGATACAATGGGTTGCTTCTTCTTTTCTCGGATTTATTAATTCTTAACGTGTCAAGCATTTTCGGCCACATTGAGCCACCTTTTTAATGCAGTTTCAAATTCAAACAGCTGTAAGTACTTCAAAATGTAGGGTAGAAAAGGGTGGTGGACAAAAGTTGCAGACTTTCTAACAAAATATACTCTTTCTACAACAAAAGTTGTAGACAGTAGTATACTCTTTCTAATAAAAGTTTACTCTTTCTACCACAATTGTCTTAGACAGAAGTATACTCTTTCAAACAAAAGTATACCCTTTCTACAACAAAAGTTGTAGACAGAAGTATACTCTTTCTAATAAAAGTTTACTCTTTCTACCACAATTGTCATAGACAGAAGTATACTCTTTCAAACAAAAGTATACCCTTTCTACAATAAAAGTTGTAGACAGAAGTCCTCTTTCTAA
Source organism: Eucidaris tribuloides (assembly GCA_001188425.1). Classification (NCBI taxonomy): domain Eukaryota; kingdom Metazoa; phylum Echinodermata; class Echinoidea; order Cidaroida; family Cidaridae; genus Eucidaris; species Eucidaris tribuloides. Next base: position 1,486 of record JZLH01S0611545.1, read on the forward strand.
CAAAATTATACTCTTTCTGAAACAAACGTTGTAGACAGAACAGAAGGATACTTTTTTCTGACAAAAGTATACTCTTTCTACAACAAAAGTTGTAGACAGAAGTATACTCTTTCTCACAATGCATGGTTATTACTGTGTTGTGAGGATTTATGAAATTACACTGAATCCTAAAAAGTTTCTTGATCAAAGTGACTTTTTACCGTAGTGAATAGAAACTGAATGTACATCTCAAATTTCTTTGAAAGATATAATGTAAACTTACACATTTTTGAAGTAATTTGTGTAATAAGGGCTATTCCTACGATGATGAAAAGTGATTTTATGTACTAGTTACATAATTGTTGTTCCTTTTATAGTGTCAGCACTTCTATAAATGTCACTGTTTGTTGTGCAAAATTGCGCTTATGACATGTTAAGATTTAATTTTCAAAGATTCAGTATGGATCGTAAATCCATCAATGTATTTATGTACATATGCAAATCGTTGGAATACTGAAGCCAGGTACAAGATTTTTCAGCCGATGCCCAATATACCAGCTTATTCCACCTTTTAAACATCATTATTTGCTTACTGGAAGTTGCTCAATGGATTTGTATATATTCCCATGCTTTTGCTACACAACACACTTCTCGCCACACATGCATGCATAGTTAGACGATTTTTGAATGCCGGAATTGGTCTTCAACTGCCCACATTTCGAAGACATCAAAATAGCGTGCCGCTGGAATGCCTCATGCATGGCAAAATAGGAGCTACAGTAATTATCTGCATGTGACTCGGTCTACAAGAGTCGTTTGCACTCTCACACCCTCTTTCAATTCTGATCAAATTATTGACATTTATTCATAACTTAGTTTTTACTGGATATGCACTCATTCACTTTTTTTTTTCTAGATCAAACAATAGCGTGTGCAATATTTTGATCAGACGATGTAGCCACCACATTGGAGTATATGCATGAATTTTGTTGTGTATACATCGCTGAACTTGCAAAGCAGCATTTTTTTCCATACAGGGTGGACTGTTAGATTGACGAAGTGCCAACATATGATCACAGATTTTACAAGCATTAGCAAAGTGGATACATATGAACAATGTTGATCATTTCAGTTGAAGGTCTGGTGATGTAATTCAAAACATTTGAATCAAATTAATTTGCTCAAGTGCTTGATTGTACTTCTTGCTTTCTGCCTCATCATTGTAATCTTTCATGCTTTTCCTGGTTTTTCTTCCTACCCATTGGACTCTGCTTCTGCTATTTCTCATTTAATCCACAAATTTCCTGGAATATGCTACTATTCCTGCTCCTTTGTTCCCAAAAGTCTCTGAAACGTAGTGATACATGCTCCTATGCAGAAGGAGTGACTAGCTGTAGCAGGTCTGGGAAAGGGGGTTGCACCATTTGAGATTTTATGTGGTATCCATGCATGTAGAGAGAAAAAAAGTCCATGATTGCCTATACTGTCATTGGCATATTTGAAAAAAAAAAAACCTTTGATGTATTTGAGAAAAAATGGCATATTTGAGAAAAACTTTTGATGCATTTGGAAAAAATTGTTTTGATTCCAACTTTGTTCGAACTTCTACTTTCTACCTTCTGATTGGAAGGCAAATGTGGCTACGCCCTCCTTTCCCACTCATATAGGCTGAATCTTGGAGCTTAAAAATGACAAAAACTACCACCAGAATCCCTCACATGGGCTATTTTCATCATAGTTTTGCCTCCCAAATTCTATATCCATGGCATAATCATACTTATCTACCAAATTCATGATGTATGCTATTCATCCCCTGGCCGAAATGCCAACTGACAGAATCCCTCCCAAAACTAAACTGCAACCCCCTATTCTGCCATGGTATCGCCCTATCCTTTAATGTTCCAGACTGATCACTCCTAATTTTTCCTTCTTGTATGAAACTTTTAGGTCCTGCTTTTATCCTTCTTATTCACCCAAGTCTGATTTAGAAGCTATTAAGATAAAACGAAACAAAATCAAAACAAAGAGCAAAACCAGATCTTGGGACATGTGTAGTCACATCCTATTTCTTGTTCCAGACGAATACAAATCCCTCACACAGGATATTTTCATCCTAGTTTGTCTCCCAAATCCTATATTTATCCTCCTGTACAAAACTTTTTGGCCTTGCTTTTATCCTTCTTTTTCACCCGAGTCTGATTTAAAAGTTATTAAGATAAAACAAACAAAACAAAAAACAAAAACAAATCTCGGGACACGTGTCGTCATGTCCTATTTCTTGTTCCAGACGAATACGACCTGCAGATCCAGGAGCAGGAGAAAAAGGTGGAAGAACGGATGCACAAGATGAACATCGACGAGGCCAAAGACAGGTGCAAGGCGGTCGGCCTAAATGTCTACACTCCGCCCGGGAGTAAATCCAAGACAGTCGTTGAGGAGTCGAGAGACGGTAAGACTAAAACAGTTACCATGACGGCAGTCCGTGATACCGGGAGTACCAAGAGTATGCAGACCACTATTATGAGCAAAACAGAAGGTGATCGATTCAATTTTAGATATGCCTTTCATTTGGGTTGGATTTGGGTGTTTCATTTGAATGCCTGGTTTGTTACGACTAATCCGGCTCAATGCTCGTGAAAATCACGTTGAAAATAACTGGTCTGCTCATGTATATACTACCTTTCATCTACATTAGATGTGAATAAACTCTATGTACAGTCATTTGGGTGTATCACAAGTTAATTTTGCAACCATCACTTGATTTTGTTATTGTTATCTAAAGTATCGCTCAAGGTTTTTTTCCTTTGGGGTTCCGGAATACTCTGGAATATCCTGGAATAATTTGGAATATTCTGGAATGAAATGAAATAACTTTGATTCTGGAAAGTTGAAATTAATTCAAATTACCAACAATAATCTCATGTAAACTAAATGCTTGTTTCCATGTTTGTACATTGTAAAAGCTTTAACCCTACAAATCACATCTTCAGACAAGCAATGGCACAGAACTCCATCAGCGAAGGAGGTGAAAGTCTTTTGAGTTTTAACATTCTGGAATATTCTCACTGGAAAAAATCTTGAGCTGAACTTTATATTATAATATTAATTTGGTGTATTAATTGAATGTTGAGACTTATTCTTAATTAACAGACTTCATCTTTTTGCGTTTGTGTTTCATTTTTGTCCAATAAGTTTTTACTTGCAGTAAGTTAATTACATGTTTTGATAAACTTTGTGTAAAAATCAGCTTTACAGTGCAGTGCTTTATGATTGTTTACTTTAATATTCGAATGAGTTTACAGGACTAATTTGCCAATGTGATCATGTGACAGAACTAAAGAATTGGCAGAAACATAGTGTTTAATAAGATCAACAATTTTTACAAAATCTGCTCTTGTAAAATTTTGCTGCAATATGTCTTTGCCACTTCTTACATTTGTGTGTCATTATTGTTGTATTTTATGGCTCATTGAATTTAATCTTCTAATACATGAATAATATGTGAATAATACAACACTCTAAAAAAATAATGCATTACTTTTTATTTTGTTTATTCAAGCAATGCATGCTCTGATTTTTGTTTGGTTTATGATTTTGTGAAGATTTGATTTGATTTATAATTTTGTAATTTTAATGACACCATGAAAATAGATAATCATGTAATCTTCTGTATGTAAATCACTAAATTGAATATGTTTACAGTGCTATTGATATGATATAATTTATGTTATATTAGGGAATTTAATATATTCTGTTAGTGTTGGTCGTCATGCAAATGTAATCGCATGATAGTCTGTCATTATGATAAACTGTGGTAAGGAGCCTTACATGTAACTGTTGTCATAAACAATACATAAAAATACCGTTAATTAGCTAGTAATATGTTTTGACCTAAATACCATTATAAGTTGTCATTAAAGAAGGCGGCAATGGTGCTATGATATTAGGACATGAGAATAACGTATAGTAAACTGTGTTATTTCTGCAGAAAATGAGAATAAATTTATGGCCTCAGATGCTACAAGCATGAAAAATTATATTTCTAATTTAGAGTAAGTGATGAATTGCATATGTTGGCTTACGGTGTTGCAGGTAGGTATGGGACAAGATTCAAATATATTCTTTTTGTGTCGGTGGCCAGTGTTGATGAAATTGTGTTTGTCAATAATTATTCATTGTCTATTAATTTAAGTTTTTGACTGTCTCCCTGCCCCACCCCTTCTCCCCCCACCCCCCCCCCAAAAAAAAGGTCATGTAGCCATTTTATGCTTAAATAAATGGTTCGACGGAAGCTTTGATTGTAAGAGTAGAGTATAAAAATTGGTTAGATGTAAACTCCTTTGGATGATGAGCTTGTACATAATATTTTCAATCACGTATTAGATAAACGATAGTGTTACCGTAAACTACATATTTTGACCATTACAAATTAAGAAAATGAAATATTCTGTGTCCACATCTTTTACAAGCAAATGCAAATAAATCAATGGGTTTATATTAACTTAACAGTCAACCAGGTGACACTGTGCAGACTCTGATTGCATAATATTGTTGTATAGCATTAATCACAAGGGATTAAGCCAAAGAACACTACAATTAACATGTGGGACAACTTGTGAAATACACAATCCAGAACATGTTTCTAGATTTACGATCTCTCTAATGCTTGTGATTAAGAATGTGTTAGCCAAACGCATGCATTTTAATATCTTTTAGGCATTGTTAAATCTGATTTTATTTATAAACTGTAAATTGATGTAATTGTAAAAGTGTGTGTTTTCTATCAAAATTAGGAATTAAAATACATGTAATTAGACCTTAAAGTTAGGCAAGGGATATAATAATCGACAAAAACCTGTACCACTTTGCAAAAGAGGATGATTATTATATTAGGTCTGTTGATTTGATACTAATGCTTTTTCACATCCTTCTTGTTATGTAGACAAAGGCTTTAAGTCACAAAGTATGGCACAAGCGTCAAAAACTGTCACCGTAGGTAAGAAAAAATGTGTAAAATAGTGAGAATCATAACAATTTGAGTGTTCATTGGAGTGAGATTAACATAAACGCCATTGTTTCTCACATTAGAAGTACTTAGTGAATGTTAAACGGGTGAATTGTAAATATGTTTTCTTGCTTTTGATTATTTACTTTCATCTTTTTATGCATGAAGCTTGACTCACACTCACAGTAACACAATAGTTTGATGTTTTCAAAGTCTGGGCAGTTTATCACACTCATTCAAAACATTCAAAATTAGATGCATGGTGTTAGATTAATTGTGTGATGTGTTTGCAACTTATTTGGAAAAATCAGACCACACATTTTGATGTTTTCAAAATGTGGGCAGTTCATGAACAATCCCATTCATTTAAAACTCTTTGAATGCATGAAGTTGCATTAACTGTGTGTTTTGTAGCAAACTTATTTTGAAAATAATCTGTTGAGCAAATTTGAAAAGCGAATAATGAATGTAAATAAAATGAGATTTTAAACATAAAGTAAACTCAATATTGAAAATGAACTAAGGTTTAAATTTGAAGTGAACTTCTGGTGATAACGACATTTTGCTCCACTGACAAATTGCTGTGGGCAATGTTGTAGGTTATTGCGAGGATTATGTTTAGGATTATAGCACTCAGGGTTAGAGTCGGGTTCAAATTAAGTATTAGGCAGTGTACCAATTGTTATGTCCTGCATTCAAAATTGGGTGAGGGTTAAGTTTGGAATTAAGGATGGTTGTCCATAGTGTTTTATAGGGTGTACCGTTTGCTGATATTTCTTCATCAAAAATTAAGATGTTGCATTGGTTTTCTCATATTTTCGGGAAACTCTAATGGTTGGAAATCTTTCTGATAGTAGTCACAGAGTTATCCACATGCTCACGCACATATCAACCTCATCTGAAAAAAAAAATCTGAAAGACCATACAGAGCCTTTCTCTGCAGTCCTGTCATTCATAAAATATTTGTTCCCAGTAAGGACTTAAAAATGTTAAAGGGCAGTGACATAATTGTTAGGAAAAAAAATGCCTTTTGAACCAAACTAGTTGAAAGATATATCACTGGATACACCAGCTGGAGTGTATCTCCTGGCTGGATGGATTTATCTTGAATTTGTTTACTTAAGCTGAATCAATCATGAATGTACTAGCATTTTGTTTCTCTGGAGCCCCGGTATAAATAGACCCCATAGAGAGCTGCACAACAGATTTGACTGTTGCAAGGCATACTGATGGAAGTTATTTTAGAACGAGTCAACTTTTGACTTCCAAATTCTCAGAGCAGAATCCAATGCACAATTTACTCGATTCCAGAGTAGTTGAGGACCACCCCCAATCATGTAATTTAGTATTTATGAGCTGTGAATTAATAGGAAGGTAGTTCTCAGGTATTTGATTTCAATTACTCATGGCATTGCTATCACCCAGCATAGCCTGGTAGTAGTGCCACTGGCCCGAAGTTGCAGGTTCAGGTCTACTTGCATCATATTTTTTGCCCCGAATCATTAAAATAAACAGATCAAGCGTTTGATCTTTAATATTATGGACCTACTAGGTCTGTAATTATACAAAGAAAACAGAACAGAATATAACTATGCAGCTGTCTGTGCTTCTCAATTGGAAAATAAATCCATTTTTCTCAATTGTGTAGTGAGGATTTTTGTTAACATTTTTGTTAATTTGTTTATTTTTATTATAGATGTATTGTGCTTGACACATGGCAAAAACAAACATACAAATGAATGAATAGATATGTAAATGAATAAGCAGACAAATAAATTAATTTATAAGTAAGTAAGTGAATAAGTAAATAAGTAGATGAATAGAAAATAATTAAATAGATAAATATTTCTCCACAAGTAATCAACAAGTATAGTTTCCCAGAATGACTTCACCAATCCCTGCTTACTAACTATGTTTCCTGTGCAGGGTGTTTCAAACATGTCTTATCAAAATTCTACAATTATCTCTTAGTGTAGGAACTATTCCAGTGATACATGCCCCTCCACCATACTAACCAGGCCAATATGAAACATATACCACCAATGACAAATGTCTTGTCTTTATAGACTACTGGCACGATTTGAATTCCATTCGGCAGCCTCTCTCCCCCCCTCTCATTGCCCCCAACTGACTCACAGCCTCATATTTTTGTTTGTATTAGCTTTCAAGCATCATCTGCAGGGCCGTGTGCACAATAACCTGATAAATACCTTAACCCCATGGAGTCTGACCTCCTTTAGTCCCGTGTTATAGAGAATGGCGTGGTGCTGGCTGCCAGGAGCGAAAAGGTTAAGTCGGGGATGCTGTGATCTTGACGCAAAGATGCATCACTGGCGTAGCCCAAGTTGGGGCAAGTATGCGACGTCATCGACGGCTGCCTACGTAGCATAGACCTTGTTCCCTGTGTTACGTTGGATGCCCCGTGTTGGTAGACATTATACCTCAACCACACACCACAACATTATAGCACCACTGCCTGCATGAGTGTTTAGCATCGTACCTTTTCGCAGCAACCAACAGCCACAGCAAAAGTGACTCAGAGACACACTGTACAATAAACTGTTTTGCAACAAGACACCACCTTTTTGATCTAAACTGGATTTATAACTGGATTTAACTTGGTCCCCCTCTCTCTCTGTCTCTCTCTGACCGCTTTTTCGTGCAGGTCCCGGTGGCAGTAGTTCAGTTTCAATGTCGAAAACGGTGTCACAAAGCTCGTCGTCGTCGAGCACGACGGGCAAACCCATGGGACGACGTAAGTATCTTGATATGATTGTTCTTATAACTTCTCACCACGTAGTTGGTACAGTTAGAATCATTTAGGCGTAATTTGAAGAATAAGTAGCATAATAACAGTAGACGCAATTTTAGATTATGCCCCTAGATTCTCATGAGAAGTAGTGGGGAATTACATTTCAGTATAAAGTTGAATGCAGTGAAATATTTCAGTGTCAATTTCAAATTGATTTCAAAACAAAACAGATTATAGTATACCATAAATGTCGTCATTATCATTGGAATTAAGCCTTATGTGTAGCTGTTATAGCATAAACAATTTGAGATAATACAACCCAAATCTCATGAGTAGTAGGAAAGTAAAAGTTCTTATTTTATGAGAATTTTGAAATAATGAAATATTTTATTGTTAAAGTCAAATTGATACTTAATAGATGACAGTTACAATTTCCTAGACAGGCTTGTGTGCCTCTCTGTATATATTCTCACCCCTGTAGCTGGTCAAATCACTATTCTGTCTTGTCATTTGTAATCTTCTGTTATTTATGCACCACCCTCCCTCCCCCCCCCCCCCCGACTTACTAAACACACAGATAACATAGCATGTTATGAATCTGCCGTTTGATCAATGACCTTGTCACCCTACACATAAAGATGAAAATCACTCCTATGAATTGTGATGGTAGAATAGCTTTGTTTTTCTCCTGAAAGTTTTTCATAAATTACCATGTCATTTGAACACCGTTATCAAGATCATTCCCATAAACTGTGGTAGTATAGTAGATTTGTCCCCACTCTCCCCAGCCCTATTTTTCATCTTTACCACCATATAGACACACATTCCTTTTTTTAATGCAATGGTACATGTTCAGAGAACCATATTCCCATAGTAGACAGATGTTAGAATATGTTTATCTGGAAATCATTGGAAAATCTAGTCATATGTTTTCTGTATGTCAGTATGTTAATGTATCACCATAAATGTTGATGTTCTTTTACCCTGTTAAATCCTAGCTTCCTCTGATCTTCCATCCATACTTCCACCTGAGTTCTCCCATTTTAACATGGAGAATTTTCCCATTTAATCTACAAAACTTTTTTTTTTCATCAAAAAGTTAAAGATACTTTGGAAAGTGGGCGTTAGTTCAGTAAACCATTAATGAAACAAACCAAAATCAGATCACATTTTTGGGGCATTGAACCAATTAGAAACCTTGCAACTGAACATTACAGTTGCTGCCAATTTAGTTTTTAGACTTGTTGAGTTGTGATTTATAGATATAAGAGTCATATATTTTTTGAAGTTCTGAGATCAAATAATATTTGTTTGTTTTAAAATTATGGATTACAATGTATAGATATAACACCGGAAACTCTTTATTTCGTCTTTAATTCTTAGTCATTTCAGGAAACTCCACTGTCAACCGTGAAAGATATGAGTAAATGTACACAATAAAGTTTTGCTAACAAAATTAGAAAATTACATTTAGAAACCAGACACTTGCACAGAACCTTACATACAATGAATTATTTAATTTGTGAGAAGACTCTAATGTAAAGAAAAAAAAGGTGATAATAATGTAATGGGGACAGTTTTTTAGAAATCACAATTTGATATGTCACAAGAAAGTCTCTTTAGTCTATTTTGTATTTTGTTAAATAGAAGAATTGTATAAGATTTGTTCATATCTGTATGTTCATGATATCTTTATGTCATGTTGATAAGTCGTTGTGTGCCCTCACATCTCATACTAGTAGTTCCCTTTGCATTTTTCCAGTTGCTTTGTCTATCAATGATGACGAAGGTAATTCCCTACCCCTTTTTCTGTTCCGTACATTTATTTCTGTTGAGCATAAAACCAAATGACTGTGTGCACATCTAGCCCAAGATTAAATGTGACCGCCCAGCTCAAAATTCACAAAACGTAGGCCCAAATGAGTTTTCATGTTTTCAACCAAGAATTAGGGTAGGTCTCTTATTTTGAAATGACGTATAACTTTTTACAAAATTGGACCATCCTAACCCATTCAAAAAGTGATTGAAATAAGAGAGTTGGGAGGTTCAGATTCACAAGAAAGGGAAAAAAGAGGATTTAAAGATGATATTCAATCAGGTGTGCCATGCAGAAGCACTTGTCCGAAAGAAAATGTGGACTAGAAAACCTGTCAATATCTTGGATTCTGGATACTTTTAAGCTACCAAATTTTGAGAGGAAGTAGAGAAAAGATCACTCTTTCAGATAACACAAACTTCAAAACTTTGAGTTGGTCAGCTCAAATGAAACATATTAATCCATTACAAAGAATCGTAATCTGCGACTTTTTGTTGGTTTAAAGACCTAGCCTTTAAATACGGCATGATGTCTGGGAGAAAATCCTTTGTCATTCTTAAAAAAGTGGAATTTATACTGTGGGCTCATGATGTGGCAGGAATGGACATTTTGTTTTATGCCTCTAATATTGCTTGTTTCCTTGCCTTGTCACGTCTTTTTAATGACATGAGTCGAAACAGCTATTATTTTGTTGGAAAAGCAATCTGTTGGTACTACATAATATTGTTCTCTTTCGCTTTTATATTTTGTTAAGATAAACATTATTTTCAAACAATAGCTGCAAAAGTTTAGAGTATGCAAACCGTCTTTCTATTTTCATGTTGCTTAAAAGCAAATTATTCAAGACTCGTCTGAAAGTCTGCTCTGTTTGAGAACTTTTTGCTAGTTACAGTTGTAGTTGGGTATCTAGGTTGATTAAGGGAAGTCATACATGTATGCCGCCCTCTGCTGTCCAAATTACATGTATGTCACGTGCATGCATGAAACTGTCTGTCAACAGATCTGTGATACCCAGACATGCTTTGGAAGAGAGAAAGAGTTTCTCACATGAAAGAAGAATTAGTTAAGATCTCGAGTACAGTAACATGTTGGGATTTTATGTGGATGGAAATTGCATGAATATACAAATGTAGAGTGAAAGTGCTTATTTTTTGGGGAAAATGTATTACAGAATTTTTTTAAGTGCTGAATTGCTTTTCCAACAAACTACTGTGGGAGCACAGGAATACAATAAAAATATATAATGCTTCCAATTATATTTGTTCTGTTTTTCCTTCTCTCCTATTTGCCTTGTTTCTTCATGGAACCCGTGCATGCTAGTCTGTTATGATATCAGCATATTACATGTATTGATTTTACAAAGTATTATTTGCAAAATATAGAACTTGGAATAAGAGAAAGTTGTAAATAAAATTGTCTATAATTAGGTTAGACCAATATATATGTGGTAGCACAATCTGATGGAAAAAAAGAAATGTCAGAATAATTAGCATAAGGCTGAAATATATGTATATGCTATATATGTGATATCAGTGCTTCTTTAGTTTGTATAGCATAGGCCACATAAGTGTAGGACAGTTGCATCCAAATGAAAAAAAAATTAATGCAACAAGTGATTAATTATTCTTTATTGCGGTATTTGTTTGCTATGATTGGCGGGGTTCCATTATTGTGTGTTGTTGACCTTTGACCTCGCATTTGAATCATGCAAGTTAATGTGACATGGTGCTCTCTTATTCTTTATTATCTTATGGCAAACTTCCATATCTGTGTCATTACTCATCAATAGGCTTTTAGAAATATATGGCCAGGCTACTTAATATAATTTGTGATTTGCTTTTATCTTTATCTGTGCTTCATTCTGGCCAGAGGAATGAGCGAGGAGAGGAAATGTAATTGTATTTAAATATACTTTAATCAAATATTTGTGTGTACCAAATATTGCTATATTGATGAATTTTATATATAATATAATATTTACACACACCATGTATGTTTACACAAAGTATACGCTATTTTTAGATATATATATTAAGTGTGTAGAATATGTTTTTTTTTATTTAACGAAATGGTAGATAACAGAGATATTGATACAGAGTATATATCAGTTACACTACATGCTAGACTGAATAAGATAAGAAATATACCTTAAAATTCGCGTGGTACAGACAAATATTTTTATAAATGATTATGTATGTTTAAATTTAATTTATTCCAAAATAGATGTTAAACACACATCGCATACACGTGCAAGTGCGCACATATATCTATAACACACAGAT
>JZLH01S0611545.1:23783-38698 GCA_001188425.1 Eucidaris tribuloides
GTACAAAACACACATGATATGTTTAACATGCTATAGCCTATTTTTAGATATATATTGTTTAAGTGTGTCGAGTAGAAGGATGTGAATATTTCACAACAGAGTAAGCCTGAAAAGTTGGGAAACAATAGGTTATATACCTATTAAAGTGAAAAAAAAAGAGACATACCATGGTCTTGGTCAACACTGCATAATATACATTGTGTCGGTTTTCCAGCAAAAGGGCCCTAGCAGATATTGGCCTTAATACTAAATTGTCTCTAACTTAAAAACTATTGATTTTTTTCACATGATATCAAAGTAGTGTGGTATTTTTAGATCCTTCTGTCAGTCTGTTCAGTGCGTATATCAAGTAAGGCCCCATCTCTGAAATTAGATAAAATTTACTGCCAAGGCCCTTCTGCCGGGAACATATGCTTGGGCCCTTCTGCCGGACAACCAGCGTTTTTTAAGCTCGTTATTTATTCTTTGTGTGCCCATGCTTGAAATAAAAGAGATATGTTTGAATGCTTTTGTTTTGATTGGTTTGGTGAAAGAAAACCAATGAACACAGCACTAATTGTTTGGCTCTGTTATTTGTTCTTCCCCATCCCGATGCCCCTTCCCCTATCACAGCTAAAACCAAATTCGATGAGGACTTTGAAAAGAAGAAGAAGGAGAGGGAAGAGAAGAGGAAATTAGAGGAACAAAAATGGAAAGAACAACAGCAACAGAGGTATGTTCGTGTCATTTTAAGCTCCTCCCACATACTGCTATTTAATCATTCCATCTGACTGTGTCTAAATATTTACATCATACGGTGTCAGATGGCTGCAAATTCCTTTTTGTTTGCGGAGGCATTATGTTTTTGGGATGTCCGTCCATCCGTCCATCCCTCACCGGTTCTCGTTACCGCGATAACTTGAGAACAACTGATGGGATTTTGATGTAACTAGAGCCCCATTCAGATAGAAAATGGTGTAGGTGAGGCAGTTCAGAGCGGTATTCAAACACTCCATGAACCCCCTTCAGATAGCACAAAATAGATTTAGTAGCTTCGCCTTTTCACCATCTTACACCATTCACACATCAACCAGAAAGGCCGAGTCGCTACTCACCTCACCATACTGGATCAGGAAGTGTATTGTATACTCATTATGGTCTTTGTTTGTCAGTACGGATGTTGGTAAACACTGCATGCATCACTGCGCAATGAGTAGCAGAAGCGGCTTATCCCTTTCACACAGAAGGTGAAGCGTATCAGCTACTCCTTTTCACTCACTTAATACCACTTTTTGCCAGCTTAAACCATTCAGACAGAAAGTTAAGGAGTAGCAGAGGTGTTTCAGAGTTGGCAAATTTTAGCTCTATGAATGGGGTTTAAGACCAAGTATGTACTATGAGGCAACAATGAACTGACTAGATTTCGGAGTTGAAAGGGCAATGTTCAATGGTCACGAGGCCTCATACATGTCTGATTTGTGTTCGTGACCGTGATGAATTAAGAATGGCTGGTCAGATTTTAATGTAACTTGAGTGAAGTTTGTATTATAAGCCACCAATGAACTGATTAGATTTTGGAGATGAATGGTCAAAGTTCAAAGGTCACAAGGCCCCATTCTTTGTGTCTTTACCACAATAACTTAAGAATGGGTTATCAGATTTTGATGTAACATGGGTAAAGTATGTATTATAAGGCACCAATGAACTGATGAGATTGCAAGATGTAAGGTCAAAAGTCAAGAGGCCTCGCCTCATAAATGTTTCATTTGGACTCGTTACCATGACAACTCGAGCGGTTTATTGGATATCAATGTAACTTAGGTCAAATGTGTAATATGAGGCACTAAAGAACTGATTAGATTATAGAGTTGAAAGGTCTAACATCAAAGGTCACGACGTCTCATACATGTATAATTTGGGCTCATTACCACTATAACTCAAGAATGGCTGATTGGATTTTGATGTAACGTGGTTCAAGTATGAAGTATGATACACAGATGAACTGATTACATTTAGTAGTTGAACACCACCCCACTATCGTCATTTCTACCACACCCCACCACCCCCACCACCCCCTTGATTTACACCACCATTACCCCTTCACCCCAGTTTGGTCATGGTGGGTTGGTGGGGTGGTGGGGGTGGTGGCATTAGACAATCCTAACCTACCCACCAACCTACACCCCTACACCCCACCACCGCACATCGCTCCATCACTCCACCACCCCCGCCACACCACACACCACTACCCCCTCACCCCAATTTGGTAAACTTGGGCTTTAAGATCTTTAATTTTATTCAAATCACCACCTAGCTCCACACAAAATCAAAGAGAGCTTGAATCATATTTTTCAAGTCCTTCACAAAAGTGATCAGTGCTCACTGAAGCATTAATCATTTTTGGACTTTTTGGTGTCATATGATAGAAGAGACTTCCAGCTATCCATATATCATTGGTGGGCTGTTAAAACCTCGTATCTCAAAATGTAAAAAAAATTAGGACAGTTCTGAAAAAGCTGTATTTTAGTATTATGGCAGTGGTGGCAACCTCATTTTGTCTGAAAACAGTCTCCTACTTCCTGTATAGAACTTGTTCTAAATGAAAGAAGGTTGCCACTAATGCCATAACTCTAAAATAGAACTTTTTCAGAGCAGTCCTCAAAATTTTCAAATTTTGAGATCCGAGGTTTTAACAGCCCATCAATGATATATTTAGATTTTCCCAAAATTTGATACACGTTATATTTGGGGTCATTTTAAAAGTGTATTGGTGTTGGTTTTTTTTTGGGGGGGGGGGTGGGGGTACCCTCGGTCTAGCTGACTCCTACAACAGTTCCTAGTAGAACATCATTGTTATTGGTGGAATAGTTCGTAGCTGTAACTGGTTACACAGATAAGAAGGCTTAGAATGTACAATAAAATCCATGCAGGGTCAAAGGTTACACAGGAAAGGAGACACATAGATATAAATATGTCACATACCCTATTATACCAGTATACACACACATTACATACCAGAAATTTTGCATCATTAAACAATTAAAAAATCATTGAAGAAGTAAAGTGGACACTCACTGTAAAGAAAACTGATATAATAATTAACCCCCACATAACCCCACCCCCGTGGTCCCAAAATTAAGCCCCCTTTGCATTACCCCCCCCCCCCCCTTCCCGGTCCCTCTGAGTTTGTCACAACGAGAGTCCACTGTACCTTTACATGTATGAAAACCAGTGTTGCAGCCTTGATTCAGAAAAGTGGCAATTATTTTACCAAAAAGAATGAAAACAAAAATATTTCGTACTCCCTATTGCACATACCAAAAATTGTGGCATCATTCAAAAATGTATATAAGAAGTAAAGTGGGCACTCGTAAAGAACACCAATGTAAACATGTCACAACTCCCCCCCCCCCCCGACATTACATTCCCCTGGCACCCCGCTCCCATCCGTATGAGTTCGTCACAATGAGAGTCCACTGTACTTGCGCAATAAGGGAAACAAAATTTAAAGACAATATGAAAAGAACAATTGTCATTATTATCCCCTTGGAATAAATTTAGTCTGTAAAGAGTTAATAAATACATGATGGAGTTTAAAAATTTTTTGGTATGTAGGTAGATGACACTAAAATACAGGTCAAGTTCGAATTTGGAGTCTGCATGTCAAAGGTCACAGCTCATGCAAACTGATTTCCACATGATAACTCAATAAGAAATGTTTACAGATCGTGTTAGTGGGGGCATCCATGTCCTGTGGACACAATCAAATCAGGGTTGGCAATTTCGCGGGAAATTCCAGTATTTCCCACCTGGGCGGGAAATACTAGTAAATGCTGGGGAGTACTGAGGATGTATAGGGATGTACAGGGAAATGCTGGAAAATACTTGGAAAATATTTGGGCAATATCTGAAAATATTCAAGAAGTATATTTCATAGTATTTGCCTGCATTTCCAACTATTTCTCATTCTCCCAAAAAAAATACTGAGGCGGTATTAATCAGTATTTACCGTCAGTAATTCCCACTCCAGCCAACCCTGCAACAAATTTCTAGTTTTAACCCGTTGCCTCCGAGATTCTGAAAATCCCATAGAGTTAACACAGGGCACATCCGGTTCCCGTAGCCAACAGGTTAAGCTAGAATCATTGTCAAATGTTTTCTTTAATGCAAGTGTCAGTGTCAAAATAATGCTGACACAAGCGCTTTATATCTGAAACTTCAAATCTCACAATGTTAATCACCCTGTGGTGTTTTTCATCTTACAGGAAGAAGGCGGAGTACGAGATGAAGAAAAAGCAAGCAGAGGATGCCAAGAACAGGAAGGATGCCCTCATGGCAAAATTTGGCGGTTCAGGAGGAGGGGGTGGAGGCGGTGCAAGGCCCGGGGGTGGTGCCGGCGTCGCGAGGGTACAAAACGCCACAACAATCAAGCAGAAGCTCTTATCGTGGGCACAGCAAGTTACAAAGGGCTACCCTGTAAGTATTGCCGAGGCAGTAAATGATCTGTAGTATGAGATGTGACAAAAGAGAAATGAGACTGTCAATCGACTCACCGCCCATGTCACTGTGTTGCCCAACATCTCATCAATATTTTGCTATAATATTGTTCACCTATCTCAATCTGTGCCCCTTCCTCAGGCTGTTGATTGGCACACCCCTGCTTCGCTCCATCTCACTATGAGAAGTGGCACAAACATAGAGCAGGGAATAAATATGAAGTCCCTGAGTCAGTTGGGCAGGGACTGAACTGGAGTCTAAAGCTTCTCCAGGAGTCTTATGGAGAAGATCCCGCATGCAACATTGCCTTTTTGTTGGGGCCCCCACCCAACTGAACAAGGAACTTCGGATTGATTCCCCGCTCTATGTTTGTGCAACCTTTAGTATTGTGACGGGGCATAGTTGGGGCATGTCACTTATTAGCCCGAGGAAGGGGCACAGAGTGAGATAGGTGAACAATATTATAGCAGAAAGTTGATGAGATGTTGGGCAACGCAGTGACATGGGCAGTGGGTCCATTGACATTGCGTCATGGGCATGGCTGTCACAGTCTCGTTTCTTTTTTGTCACACCTCCTATACAGTGTGTATCAAAAAAACATAAACACTTAGTAAAAAATTTATTTTAAAAAAATCATGATTTTGAGATTATTTTTTTATATGAATATGTTGCCTTGGACCTAAGCTGTCTTATGATACTGTTGGTGTTGAAAGTATTTCACGCATGAGTGAGCACAGCCCACTTTTGTCCAATCGGCCAAAAATGCATTTGCGCACAGAATTGCATTCTAATGGTCAATGTTTATTGCCTGACAGACCGATGCTGCAGAAGATTTCAACTGATGTGCATAAGTATTGAATCCTCAGCATGCTCAGAGAAGAGCTTATATCAATTCTGTCATAAAAAAGACAAAAATTAAGCAATTATTCAGATATCCCACTAAAAAGAAGAAAATGTCATGTTTGCAAGATGAACTGTGAATTGACCACGAAAAAATGACATTTTCTTCTTTTTTATGATGGTGTATCTGAATCATTGCTTCATTTTGTCTTTCTTGTCACAGAAATGATATTAGTTTTTCTCTGAGCATGCTGAGAATTCAATACTTGGGCACATCAGTTGAGAACTTCTGCAGAACCGGTCTGTGAGGCGTTAAACGTTGACTATAAGAACACAATTCTGTGCACAAATGCATTTTTTACTGATTGGACAAAAGTGGGTTGTGCTTACTCATGCGTGAAATACTTTCAAAACCAACAGTGTCGTCAGATAGCTTAGATCCAAGGTAACATATTCATATAAAAAAATAATCTCAAAATCATGAGAATTTTTTTAAATAAATTTTTTACTAAGTGTTTACTTTTTTTTGATACACACTGTATACCTGTTTGGTGTCGAGAATAAGACATTGCTTTGTCTGCCATAGCTAGGAGGGCTTCCAAGAGCATAACAAAAGATAAGTGTCTTCTTCATCTATGCATTTCTTGAGTTCAGGAACAGGTGTAAACCGGGGTTATTGCATCATCTGTTGTTGTGCTGTAGAAGCCCCTCAGCTAGGGCACATGTCACATTCTTGAAACTAAGCAGTTCTATACAACTACAAGTACATGTAATGCACAGTTCTCAGTGTGTAAGTGAAAATTGTTGACGCAAGTTCACTTTGAAATTCTTTAACCCGTTGCCTCCGAGATTCTGAAAATCCCATATGGTTATCACAGAGCACATCCAGTTCCCGTAGCCAACGGGTTAAAACACATACATGTAAAGCACAGCCAAGTTGGATTTAGAGTATTTCAAAGTGAATGGTTGTTGGCTTAATCGCTCTTACATAGGGTCGTTGCTCTAGGACCCCACCCCACTGCCAAAGAAAGGATATAGTTTGATTGAGAAGTAGTGGCTTGGTGGTATACACCTATTTACTCTTTGTTGGTTTTCTTTGCAAGACTGCACATTCACTTGCTGGTTATCTTTGCATTTCTGCGCAAGTAACACAGGTGATTCACATAGGGGGTTGGGGTGGGGGGGGGGGAAGCACTCGGTGTAATTATGTGATACCTATGTGTTGTGGTTGAGACCCCAATTTTCAGTCCTAAATTTCAGTACTAGTGTATCACAATTTCAGAAGCCACAGAAAATGTTTAATTTTTTTCAGTTCCAGAGTCCCCCCACATTTGCCATTCCTCAGACGAATGCATCCCTAAATGGGCGCTTCAGAGCATCGTACGTTAGTTTAGCTACTGATTTTGGCCCGGCTGCGCAGCAGAAATGGCGCAGATTCAGGCCAGGACATTGCACTTACAGCACGGCATGCCAGCGCATTTCCTAACCATAGCATTTTGAGATTTTTTAGGTATTAGCTCCAGCTCCGGAGAACCTCATATTTTCCCTCAAGCCAGTTCCAGAGCCTCCAATTTTTTACTTCGGTGTGGCATATAGGTATCCCATTGTAAGTCGAGTCCCCTGCCACCCCCCTCCCTCCAACACACACACACACACATTAATTGATTTTTTCTTTCATCTTTTCAGGGTGTAAACATCACAAACTTCTCATCATCATGGGCCGACGGTTTAGCTTTCTGTGCAGTTATCCACCACTATTATCCCAACTCTTTTGATTTCAACACGCTGGATAGTAAAAACAGAAGAAGGAACTTCGATTTAGCATTCGACACAGCTGAGTAAGTTATCATTATTATTACTATTTTCTTTGGCATCAGTGAGCATACAAAAAAAGACAATGGATCTGAAGTATACTGATACTCAGTTGCTTGTGCTATGTCAGGATTACCAGGGTAAGGGAAAAAATTACTATGACTCTCAGGTTCCATCCCATTGACAGCATTGTCTTTTGCAAATTTCGTGAGGAGTCAAGATTCGCGAAACTGAAATGCATGTGAAAGCTTGTGTCTGCATATTTCTTTGGAATACAATACTTCATCGGTGATTCATAAAAGTTTCATGATGCGAAAGTTTGGTGTTTTACAGTAATTAATACCTGATGATAGATCCCACAGAAGGCAGATCATTATCATGTATGTGTACCAGGGATGTAGTCGAGGCCGCTGGAAAAATAATGTTCCCATAGACTTTGTACACGTGACTCGGTCCGAGGCCAAGGCCAAGGCCGGCAAAATCCGGCCTCGAGGCCGGCCTCGACTACATCCCTGATGTGTACTGTAGACTTGTAATGTGGGTCCGAGTCATGGGTACGGGTACGGATAACGCTACAGTGCCATGGGTACGGATGCAGGTAATGGTACAGTGCCATGGGTACGGATACGGGTAACGGTACAGTGCCATGGGTACGGATACGGGTAACGGTACAGTGCCATGGGTACGGATACGGGTACGGAGCCGGGTATGGGCCAGACTGAAGCATGGATACAGGTATGGGTCTGTGGGTACAGGTATGGGTACAGGTATGGGTACAGGTATGGGTACAGGTATGGGTACGGAGCCAGACTGAAGCATGGGTACAGGTATGGGTACGGAGCCAGACTGAAGCATGGGTACGGGTATGGGTACAAGAACATGTGTACGGGAACAGAGCCAGACTGAAGCATGGGTACAGGTATGGATACAGGTATGGGTACAGGTATGGGTACAGGTATGGGTACAGGTATGGGTACAGGTATGGGTACAGGTATGGTTACGGGTATGGGTACAAGAACATGTGTACGGGTACAGAGCCAGACTGAAGCATGGGTACGGGTATGGGTACAGGTATGGGTACAGGTATGGGTATGGAGCTAGACTGAAGCAAGTATTTCCATACTTCATGTGAAACAGTTAACCCATTGGAGACCAAGTACAAGATATCTGGGGTTGGACTCTATGGAAAATGCATGATATACCAAAATCAAATCGTCGTCATTGAGTTAAAGACACATTTTAACATTGTGGAAGCCCCTTTTAAAAATTGTCAAACTTTGCTATCTGACATATATGACAGCGTTTGGATGGACAAATAAACACCCTAGAACACAAAACTTTAGACAGTTACACTGTCACTCAAAAAATAGATAAAGATAAAATTTGGCACGTGAATTATTCTCAGCTGACAAAAATTCTACTACACAGCAGTCATGGGGGAAAACAGGAATGGTCGCTCAATGATTTTCACTTTTTAAAAGCATTTAATTATCGTTTTGAACTGCAACTTTTTCAGGGCTTCATTTTTAGACCTTATCAGAGACACTGGCGTGGGGAATCATGTAGCTCAGATATTTTAATCTGAAAACATTTTTATATGATGCCTTTAACTAGCTGAAGTTGCAAATATCCACCACACACTACATACAATGTCCATTGGGCTGAAATTTCCTTGGCACATTTAGAGTTAATGTCTTGTCTTCAAAGATATCGTACACCTTGTGACATAATATGAATGATTATCGATATTTGTGATATAACTTTGTGATATTGATTGTTTTGTTTGTTTTGAAATCCGATTTGCAGGCAACAGGCCTCAATAATGCCGCTGCTCGAGACGGACGACATGATCATGATGAAGAATAATCCTGACTGGAAGTGTGTCTTCACATACGTACAGTCACTCTACCGTAACCTCAACAAACCTCCCCAATAAATCAACCAATGTCTTGTTCATTTTCTCTTCACTGTTACCTGATAGTTTGCAATCCCACTCCCTGAAAGTAATATCTTTTTTTTTTGAAAAATAGATGTCTTTTTCAGACTTTTCAATTCCATCTCTTTTATAGGATTTTATTGCAGTTTTAAGTTTTTTATTCTGTTAAAATATATTGATTATATTTTATTGGAACCATGTTAACTAGGAAAATTATGTCCTGTCATTTATGAAGTCAGTGAAATACAAACTAATGTTTGAGTTACGGCAGAGTGACTGCAAGTAAATGGACGAAAATACACGAGGTATTTCGGTATTTATATATATTTCTGGTCATTAAGATATTATTTTGAGGTGCTATTGTATGGGATTATTTCATGAAAAGTTGTTTCTTGACGAAGCAACAGT
The DNA here is from genome assembly GCA_001188425.1 of Eucidaris tribuloides. NCBI lineage: Eukaryota > Metazoa > Echinodermata > Echinoidea > Cidaroida > Cidaridae > Eucidaris > Eucidaris tribuloides. The sequence continues at coordinate 33,256 of JZLH01S0611545.1, forward strand.
AATGTTTCCTTGTGGCACCTCTTTGGAAGGATTGATGTCCTTGTTATTTGATTAGACTTTGTAAAATACATTTTATTCAATTTTTTTTTTTATGAGACCAGTGAGAAAGATCGTAGTATGTTACGGTATCCTCAGTGTTTTACAGTATAATTTTGAGAATTATAGCTGAATAAATTTGGTTGAAATACATCAGGAAAATAAGTTTACTTGAGGTAACAAACTTGTAGATTTTATCAACAGTACTACAGCTTTAGATTGTACAAACATATTATGTTTATGGAAACAGGAATCAAGCAAACAAACAAGCAAACAGAACTATCAGGCAACAGACAAACTTGTTTTTACAAGTGTGGAATGTTTCCTGCACAAACACAAAAGTAATAACAAATTATGCATGACGATTAATTAGCTGTGTTTAGAAATGCGCAGTGGAAATTAAATTATAATTTTGAAAATTGAATAGACGAAAAACATTTTAAGTGAAAATATGATGGGTGCTGATTTTTTAAGCAGCCGTGCATGTATGTAAATAATGGAGTGATTATAATATTCTAATTTATATCTTACAATGAGTCATAGAAATAGTAAATTATATTATATTTTGAGTGAATAAAAATGTAATGATGTGATTTTAAAAAAATGCAACTTGTTGGATAATAAGCATGCAACACAACTCTGCAACACTGCCTTTAGTCGTAGATTAATCTGCTTCCAATATTGCCCTAATTTGGGCTAAAATTGTGTACTTTTGGATTTTATTTATCGTATTTAATTCGCAATGCAATCTAGTATCTAATTTCCTAATATGTTCTGAATTTGTATATAAATAATGAACATGTTTGTGTTAGATATGTGAAGTGTCTTCACACAAATTTGCCATTTCAAGAAGGCATTTTTATCTAAGCTGTGAACACTGTACACTTCATAAAGTGTTATTCTGTTCATTTGTTAAAGGGAGAAGGCACCAGCAACTAACAGGCATAAGTTAAGAAATAAAGAGGCATTGAGAGTATTGTGAGAATTATGGTATATGGTGATAAATACAGCCTAAATAAGGGCTATTGTGTGACACTCACACTTAGCAAGGCCCTATAAATTAGTTAATTTGTATTTATTTTATGTCTTTGCAAGCCTTGTCTTAAGATAAACTTGCAGAAACAGTCATAGGGGGGGAGGAGCTTATCGATTCAAACAGTGCATACATTACTGCGGCGTGACTAACACACGTCGGGTGGCATGCATCGGTCATGCTTGGTCAGTTTAAGCAGTGTGTACGTGCGATCTGATTGGTTGGCAAGAACTCAAATGTTTTCTTAACTTATGCCTGTTAGTTGCCGGTGCCTTCTCCCTTTAAAATGAGGTGAATTCTCGCCATATTTTTTTTGTTCAAGGGAACAAGTTTGGATAAAAATAATTTTTGAATATTTAACTTGTGTTTGTGTATTTGCTGCTAAGGACTTTTGAGGTTTGCTGCAACATTAACGAAATATTGTTGATCAGACGTAGTTATATTCATACTTGCCATATTACCATCCATCACATGTCATAATGTCATAAAAATATTGGCATGCATGGCAATGTGCTACACAAAATTAACTTATCAGGGATTTATGAATTTAACACAATTTGTTTCACCTTTTCCAATCCCAAGTTATAATCTTTATGCAGTCATCAAGCAAGTCTTGACTGTGCCTACCAGTAGTGTAACACATAATTCATGATCAATTAAATCAAATTTCAACTGAAAAAATAAAGAATTGGTGAATGAATAATGTGTGGATATCTCAGCAAGGGGCCATAAACTTTCTTTTGCGATAGTTAATATTTCAGATGGTGATATAGATGAAAATACAACTCTTATTGTTAAGCTGTTATTAGGGTTGACATATTAAGCAACACAAGTGAAAATATTAAGTAATGATTTTTGTACTGATAGAAATAGTCATCGCTGGAGCTGACAAATTTAGTGCAATCAGTAATTGATTTCTTTGTAATTATATAAATATATTTCATTAAGTATTAATGAAATACAACGTGTCAATTAGCAATAATTTTAGAAAGCAGTCGTTAAATGATCCTTTATGTACGTTTGTTGTTTGTTTAGTATTTTTAAAGGCACATATCAGTGGAAAGGAGGAATCTCTCTTTGGAACCACACAAAATTAAGGAAATCAATTTAGAGGTGGGGAGAAAAAATTAAACGGTTGATATTGTCATACATTCTTTCAGTGGGAAGATATTAGCCTACATCCATCAAGAATGTAAAGTTAATTCATAAGAGCAAAATAAAGCCATCCCTGTACCGATTTCACGAGACTACCGGTATCTACAAATTTTCGTACTTACTAGTATGAAGTTCATAATTGTTTTATTTTGACAAGTTTTACACCATGATCGAGGTGATATTTTCCATCCAAACAGAGATCCTATCTTTAGGTGTACTGATTTTTGCATATGTATATTAGTGAGTGTAGGTTCAAGCTGACATCAGACACTTGCTCAGTGATATATTAATTTATGTTATCTGTTATTTTGAAAACCCCACCTGATAATTTTGGCCAGTCAAACTTGTTGGACGTTTTATGGATTGAATTTCCCTACAGTGTTTCTAAATATTTCTTGCTTGTATTTATGTTTTTGCTTAAAAGCTTCAGTCGAGTTTTGTTACAGTTGCGTTTGTCAAGTTGTCGTAGTGCAATATGTTTCATTTTGGTTTTGTAATTATTATTTTACACCTTGCCATATTTTAATCAACAATGATATATTTATAGAAGTGGATGTGGAGAGTGGAGTCGGTACGAGTGTTTAATTGTAATCTGTGTAGAAATTCATCTGAGGGTAGACTTGTAAATAGGAATTTGTTTTTTCTTTTTAAATTGCAAATTTTGCTGATGAAGATAGGTACTTTTAACTGAATTGGGTATATTTATCTTGCTTCATGTGGGAGGGGAAAGGGAGTGGGGGATAGGACTGTGGGATGGGGAAGGGTGTGCAGGAGGGGGAGGGGAGTGTGGGAGGGGGAGGGTAGTGTGGAAGAGGGCGGGAGAATTTGTTATTTCATTTTAGTTCTACTACTGATGGAAATCGTATTATCCAACCTTGGAAGGGAAATGATGAATAATATTTTGTGTTTTCCCCAGTATATTCCTTGCCTTTGCTATATTATTTATGTTTCTAACTAGTTCAATTATTCATTTGTAGACATTGTTAAACAAAATGCTTCCCAAAATAATTGTTCTTTGCAGATAATTTCCCATTCTCGATATTTGAAAGGACTTAGTCCCAGACTATTGGCACTCGTAATTGTCCAACTTTTTTCACGTTATATTATTTAAGTTCTTGTCCATCATAAATTGTTTGTAGACACAATATATTTTGTTAGAGTATGCTTTTTTTGTCGTCTGTTAGATTCTGTAATTTTTTTTTTTTGGGGGGGGGGGTAGTGAATAAATGTCACAGCAAATTTGATAATTTAGATTGTCGTAGCATAATATGGCTTAATGCTCGACACAAAATTTTGTGTCATTTTGACAGAAATGCAATAACAGTTCACTTCATTCATGTATGCGTTCCTAATTGAAGTCTTCAGTGAATCTTTCTTGTTTCTTTTAACACACTCTGTTGGAATTTTACTGTCTACGCTTACAGTGTTTTGTGTATTGCTTGTTTTAATTATGGAACACACAAGTGTTTTAATGTGTATGATAATGTGACTTACGAACAAATATGACAAAAGATAAACAAAGTGGTGCTTTATTTAAGGGCGATTTTTTTTGCATAGATGGGTTTATTCTGTTTTTTTTTTTTTTTTTGTAAAGACAAGTATTAAAACTATGCAACGGATCCCGACTTTTTGAAAATGAATCACTATGAAAGCTGTTTGTTGTAATTCGTTCAAGAACAGAAAATGACTCAAAACATGAATTGGAAAAAAAACACCACCGAATGATAACATAGCTATTTCAAGGTTTAGCTCAGATGTTTTGAGATGTTATTCAAGTTTGAACAGTAAATGTGTGATCCCATTCTCACAAACGTAAATAAGAACGCAAAGAGATATGCGGTGGTAGCTTTGTTCCATCCCTACAATGCACACCAGGCTTGTTGCTATGGCAACCTAGGCCACAGTGTGGGTTTTATGATGCAAGACAGGTTTAGGAACATCTATTATTGTACGTAATACTGATCGTAGCAGCGTGCCATGCATTAAACCACCCGGGAACGCTCAAGTACAACGCTTGTTGGCTTGCTTACCTTTAAACTCGTATAAACGTGCGGTTACAGTGCGATCCTACTCCAAAAACCGGTCTTATTTTCGTTGGTGTGAATGGGATCTGAGATATCAGTCCAGAACAAATGCATTTGGGAATTAAATAATCCGGAAGTGTGTGAAACAAAACAAGATACAGAAATTAAGTACTTCTGATTTGTAAGTTATTGTATAGAGTTTTGATCAAAATGGTGGTATATTATCGTGTTAATAGCCTCACATGTTTGAGATTTTAATAAATGGTTGAAAATAGGAAAGATATGTATTTATGAAATGATGTAGCTCATGGTAAATATCATACATGTTACATCAGTTGGAATTTAAATATAGGACTCGAAATATTCGTATACCTGTAGAATTATTGATTGATTATTCAGAATTTGAAACAAAAACATTGTATCAGTACATCAATAATATGTATGCCATAAATGTACAAACAAAATTGTATATGGTTGAAAAATTCTTAAATGCCTGAATGAAAATAAAATTCAATTCTTTAATTGCCCAATTTGCGGAAGTGGTACAAACGGCGTCATGTGTATTATTGATTGTGTGTTGTGGTATTGTTGAGACAGAGTTAGTGTGGAGTGTATAGTTAGTGATGTTCTCTGATTTCAAAGGTGCTGTATAACATTATGGAGGTTAGAATTATTGTAAAACTTTGATGTCTGAATTTGGTGTTCAATTGGGCAAACAGCCAGCCAAGAATACTTAACGTTTTGTGAAATAAAAGGCATCGTATAACAATGTTTCCAATTAACAAAATCTGACCTACGCGATTCCCCATGCTACCAGTGTCTCTTATAAGGTCGATAAATGATGCCCTGAAAAAAACTGTAGTTCAAAACGATAATTTTGTGCTTTTAATAGTGAAAATCATGGAGTGACTGGTCCAGTTTTCCCCCAAAGACTGTTGTGTTGCAGAAATTTAGACAGCTGACAATAATTCATGAGCCGATTTTTGTCTGTACATATTTTGCTAGTGACAGCATAATTTGTCTAAAGTTTTGAGTTCTTAAATGGTCTTAATTTTTACATCATGATTGGAGACACCGATGGTTATGAATCGTAGATTATTTTTGAGTGAAATGATTGTATACAGTGCCTGTAAGCGGGGGCGGCACCAGGGTAAAATCTTAGGGGGCGAAATCCATCGGCAAAATTTTCACGGCC
>JZLH01S0611545.1:40337-60576 GCA_001188425.1 Eucidaris tribuloides
GTAATGACAGTTCGCCCCCCCCCCCCCCGGATTGGATTTGTACACAAATTTTCAATAATTTGCAGTTTTCTGAAGTGTCAATTGAGGAAGTATCTAAATTCTTTCAGAAAAACATGTAGAATCATTTTTGCCAGGACATACTTGCACAACAAGCAAGAGCAAATCAGATATTTGATAAAAAGTGAGAATAAGTCAAAATTTGTGTACAAAACCAATGGGAAGTTCTCCACACTTTCATCTAAAAAGCTGGTAGAGTTGCCAATTTAACAATACTCCATAACAAGGATCAAATAAACTTTGAACAATCATAACTCTTGAACCGTTCAACCAAATTTCATTTATTTCCTTCTTGTATTGTTATGTTATCTCTGCATGCAGGAATGTGTCTGGGTTTCATTCCACTTTAAATATTTTGTGGCAAAATTATAAATGTGGGAAACATCTGACCATAATTTGTATTCTCCGAATACAAAAGAGTGGAACCTGCACTCCATTAAGGGGGTGAATATTCTTTTTAGATTCCTGTAATAATCTAATTTCACTCTCGGAGGAGTAGAAACCACTCTCAAAAGAGTGAATTTAGAGTATATTCTATTCCAATGGGAGTGGAAGTCACTCCGAATAGGAGTGGTTTTACACTACAAAAACAAAGTAATCCGTATCAGTCATTTCCCGTGAGGTGTCATATGAGGGATTAAATCATTTAGAGTGAAAATTCATTCAAATTTTTAGTAAAATCTACTTCACTTTGGAGTAGAATAGTGGCTATTCAATCTTTTGAGAGCGGAAATTCCACTCCTGTCCATAAAAGAGTACCAATGTATTCATCGAAGCACACCTATAGATGAAATTCAGGCGAACGTCTCTGAGGTATCACATCAGATATAAATATTGTTATTCCCATCAAATGGAAAACAAAAAGTTAATGATAATTTGAAAACCAGTTATTCAAATTGCCATATTCTGCGTACTGAAACAAATTAGATAATTTCAAACGATACACATAATGGTTTACGGGAAATTTTGAAGATATTGAAATAGGTGGGTAAGGTCGGGAAGTATGATTATAAACGTAACTACTGATGAAACCAATGTATCTTTTTCATTTTTTACTACAAGTCTGTAATGATTATTCTGTACATGTATTTCATAGTGTGTACTAGCCCCACCCCCTTTCTTCCCATAATCCAAATCTTTATATTTCTTTTCGGATGATTGTATGCAATGAGACAACTTCTGATGCAACTTTAAAGGTAAATGACATGATTGGGGGTAGTCCTCAACTTGGGCTGAAACTACTCTAGAATCAAGTAAACTATACAAGGATTCTCCTGTGAAAATCTTGTAGTCAAACGTTGACTCATTCTAAAATAAACAATGGCAATATCACTCGTATCACGGAAATCAGCTGTGTGGCTCTCTATAGGGCTTATTTTTATCATCCCGGAAAAAAATAAGATACTCCTATGTTCATGCTTGATTCTCCTTAAGGAAACAAATTACAGACAAATCCTCCCAGGTGGGAGATCCACTCCTGCTAAGTGTATAGTTGGTATATATTTCAACTGATTGGTTCTTATAGGCATTTCTCAAGTTATTCCCAAGTAATGTAACTAATCATGTTGCACTAACCTTTAATAGCTCAGGAAGAATGAATCAAAGGTAAATGACATGATTGGGCGTACCCCTCAACTTGGGCTGAAACTATTTTAGAATTAAGTAAACCATACAAGGATTTTGCTGAGAAAATCTTGTAGTCCAACGTTGACTCATTCTAAAATAACCAATGTCAATATCCCTCGTGGCAGGCAAACCTGTTTTGTAGCTCTCTATGTGTTCTATTTGTATCAGGGCTCGGGAGAATTAAAATACTAGTATGTTCATGCTTGATTCTCATTAAGTAAACAAATTAGAGACAAATCAAGGTGGGAGATCTAATCCAGCTGGTGTATAGGAGGTATATATTTCAACTCATTTGGCTCTTGAGGCATTTTCAAATGTTTCCAATCATGTCACCAACCTTTAATGTGAATTCACAAAACAACACACACACACACACACACACACAAAAAAACAAAGCTGATTCTAAATTACATCCCTGAAATAACTGGACAATCTTGATATATTTCAAGACCATAGTGAAGGAAAGATAAAAGCGGGTGTCCATGATGCAATTTATGTTTACATCTGATATTCTCGGTTTAAGTCAGTTATCTCAGCATCAGATATCCTGTGCTTTGAATTGTTTTTAGATAACAAAAGTCTTGACTAAAAAGTATAAAAGTATAAAAACAAACAACAACATCAAATTGTACGCTTTACTTCTTAGATATAATTAGGTTTATTTTCGAGATCAAAGTCAAAAGCTGTGCATGAAAGACACTAGAAAACATTGTGGAAGCCCCATTAAAAAATTGTCAAACTTTGCTGTCAGACATATCTGACAGTGTTTGGATGGACATATAAACACCCTACAATACAAAACTTTGGACAGTTATGCAGTCATTAGCAAATTATGTACAGATAAAAATCGGCATATGAATCATATGAATATGAATGTGGAATGGTCGCTCAATGATTTTCACTTTCTAAAAGCAATTTATGATTGTTTTGAATTGCAATTTTTTCAGGGCTTTATTTTTAGACCTCGTCAGAGACACTAGCAGAACGGGGAATCATGAACTTCTGATTTTTGTTTAATTGGTAACATTTAGCAGGAGTTTATATGAACCGATAGATACGTGAGTTTGGAAATTCTGAGAAAAGTCAGTGGCTGAAAAAGAAGCAAACATTATATCACGCAATATACATGTACATGTAAGTGAACTTTATTGTTGGCAGGGACGTTAAAAGTTTCCCCCAATGTCCTTGGCATTCTCTTGAAATGCTCGTTTTCATCATAAAGTTGGGTCCATGGTACTAGAAAGGTCCAAATTTTGTAAGCCTCCTTTATGACATTCGTTGAGCATTACACGATGATTTACATTACAATTACAAATCGAAACATGGCCAATTAAGTGATGCATTTGTACAGAAGTATATGGCGTGACGTAATGTTGAACAACATACGACAGACATCAAAGACGTTACCTCGAACTCGTAATTATTAGTAATATGACAAACTTAATTAATTGGTGCCTGGAGTTGGACCATATTCGCGTTAAACCTACATGGAAGCATTTCAAGCGTGGGAGGAAAGCCAGACAACACCATGAAGTTGAGGGATTTCGTTGCCAAGAAATCTGGCAGGATGCAAACAGCACAAAATGTCAAATGTGGTGGCAGCTTGATGCAAAGTTATAAACCCATGTGTGAGTGTGGCAACACAACACCATCACATTCGAATGAACTGCGTACCAAATGCAAACGATATGTGCTTCGTTGAGTAGTTGGCAGGTTGGCGAGTGTGCCAGGGTCCGGTGCATGGTGGAGCTATGGTCGTTTTGCTGCTGGGAGTGGGGAGGGGGAACAATTCTTCTTCTTCTCCTTATTTTCCTTCTACATCTTCTTCGGGAGTGGGAGTGGGGAGGGGGAACAATTCTTCTTCTTCTCCTTATTTTCCTTCTACATCTTCTTCGGGAGTGGGAGTGGGGAGGGGGAACAATTCTTCTTCTTCTTTTCCTTCTACGTCTTCTTATTTCATAATGAAATACATAGGACAAACCAAACAACGCAAGTACAAACAGGATCAAGGCGGTGCATGCTAACCAACAATAACAGCATAAAATGAATTCATATTATGTTATTATGAAATGAATAAAACAAAATCAGATCCGGCTAGTTAATACTTAAATTGGAAGTTCAGGAAGGATATAACAACATTACAAACATAACAATGTTACACGAGTGGTTTACCTCAGATGTTGTGCATCCGTATAATGTGATGCAAAAAGTAGAACCCATAAACCCAACCCAATTCTTGATGGCCTGAAAATAATATGATACAAAAAAACTCACAAACATGTGAACCAAAGAAATAATCTGATAAATTATCAGATTAAATACTCTATAAGACATAAGTAAATACCTCTATAATTACGTCAGCAATGATCCTACATTCCATGTCTTTTACGAGATGTATAATAAAATCAAACTACATACATGTATGATAATGACAGAAACAAACAAGTATCGTCAGCAGAAACACATAACCCCACAAAAAATAAAACCACATTTGTTTACACATGAAGTCATGAATAAATCTCCAGTTCGTGTTGAAGACGTAAAGATGAGGAGTTGATTTCAACTTAAAGGATGATTTTTCCCATTTTAATAATGTTGATACAGTGAATCAAGAACATATTTTTTTTTATTGTATAAGACATTAATCCAACCACATATGACATATGGAATTGAGGTTTGGGGGATTAATTATGAAACGACAATGAAGTGTTTATTACTAAGCCAAAAAATGGCACTAAGAATCATTACCTGTAGTCCAATCAGGACTCATTCAAAACCAATATTTCAGGAGTTAAAATTATTGAACGTGTATCAACTCCATAAACTATCTATCTGTGTTTTTATGTATCAATTATTGAATGGTAAATTGCCGCAGTCCCTAATTCAGTACTGCAGTTTTATAGAGCACCATTATGAGACAAGACAAAGGGAAAGTAAGAAGTTGAGTGTGCCAAGGGTTAGGACTACAAAGGGAAAATTTTCAGTGTCATTCAGAGGCACATGCTTCTGGAATGATTTACCCCTATCCATACGGGAGAAAGCATCAGTGTGTTGCTTTCGTAAAACTCTAATATCTCAAATGTTAATGGAATAATTGTTTTGAACTTTTAACCAAGGTTCTTGCCCTTTTTTTTTATAAACATTATGTTAGATAATCCTTTATTATTTTATTTAGTTAAGATACCAAAGCTTTGTATTTAATCCAAGAATACATTTTATACTAGATGTAGAATAGCTTATACATGTAGCTTAAGTATGCATTCAACATTTATTCATATTTATTCATTATATATTTATCATTGCTTTTGTTAAACTCTCGATATCTCAAATGTTAGTGAAATTAATTTTTGGAATTTTTAACCAAAGTTATTGCCTTTTTTGTAAACATTATGTTTGATAATCCTTAATCATTTTATTTAGTTAAGATACCAAAGCTTTGTATTTAATCACAGGATATATTTTAGACAAGATGTAGAATAGCTTGTAGCTTAAGTATGTATTCAACATGTATTCATATTTATTTCATCCTGTATTCTTATTGTTGTGCTACTTATGTGTGTTAATGGTACCAGACACGATTAGCATTTCATACTATTTTCTGGTCCCATTTATCCTTTTAATACCTTTGTAAAACTTTATGTTTCGCACGCAATGTATTGTTATATATACTTTTTATTTGGATAATAAAACATCAAATTCAAACTCAAATAAAAAAAAACAACAGATAAAACATTGAAACTTTTAGCAAATTTGGTTACGTCATTCAAGAGATACGATTATTCAAAACATTCGAACAAATCGCTTTCTGTAGACGGCAAGTCTATGTCATACCATGCAGAACGTGTCTCCACTGACTTTGTACATGAATTTGCAGACATTGTTTTACTTTTCATTTTAAAAGAAATGAAAAATTACACTATTTTTTTTTAAAGGTACGCGAGGGCTTAGATAAATCTGCATGCTTTTTACAAGGTGTCGGGTCAAACGTTTTTTGTTTAAATACCTGCCCAGAAAAACGAGAATTTCTGAAAATTTTATATTCACTGTAAATGGATATATTCTACGGTAGTATGACAACAAAGTCTTAAGCAAATTACCATCTACGGAAGGCAACATACCGATTTATTTCCCTTTTTGGAATATATTAACAAAGAACAAATGCAGAATATTGTAATTTCAGTTCTGATTAATTCTGATTAACTTGAGTCCTTTTAATGTCCAACAGTACTAAAGAGTTTCAGGACCCTGAGAACGATTTTTTCACCGGGGGTGCCGAGATATATATTTTCGGATCCAAAATAATTTTTCACGGCCAAATTCGCAGGCCAAATCAAGCAGGCCGAAAAGTCGCTCAGCGGAGGGGGGGGGGGGTCGGCGAAAATTTGGGCGGCCCCAAAATACTTTCACGGCCAAATTCGAGGCCAAATCATCAGCCGAAAAGTACTCAGCGGGGGAAGGGGGGGGGGTGTCGGCAGAATTTTTCGGCGCCAAAACATTTTTTCGCGGCCAAATCAACAGCCGAAAAGTCGCTCAACGGGGGGAGGGGGTCGGCGAAAAATAATACTAATACTTATAAGTGAATTAAGTGTATAGATGTAAGCTCCGCGTCCTTCGACGAGTGTGCCCCGTGAAACATACTTAGTAAACCCTTTCATTTGCCTTTTCTTCTAAGCTTTCTATAATACAAGAATATTTATCATTGCTCGAACAATGCGGTCACGTTTAAGTTTTTAATAAATACATTTCAGACGAAAACGAATGGCAAAATGGAAGTGCCTCACAAATGTACGTACGTTCATGAGAAATGAAATCATCAGCTCTCGCTCGCATCGTTCGGCGCATATAAATATGTATAAACATAGGTTGGGAGACTGGCAGGATGGGGGGGGCACTGTGCCCCCCCCCCCCCCCAAAAAAAGGAAATCAAAATTAAAAATTCGGGCAAAAGCGATGGAAAAATTCAGGCAAAAACGGCCTAAAAGTCAGTAAAAATAATGGGCAAGTTCGTCAAAAAAACCTAAATTTTAATATTGAAATTAATTTTTTAATGGCTAACTGCTGTCTTTTTTGTTGTTGTTTGGAAGAAGCTAATTTCCAAAAAGTCACAATTTTCGGCGCGCTCCGCGCGCAATAATTGCATTCTAAAAGTTTGGAAAATTGAACAATATGTGTGTTTACTGGTATTTAATGTAAAATTTAATAGTTTTGTAGTGCCATTCATATTTTTTAAACATAATTTGGCATTACTTTTTATGATTTTTTCGTGTTATCATAATTATGGGGGGGGGGGCAAGACGACCTAACCACTAATTCTAATTCTTCTTATTAGCGAAAATAACGAATTGCAAGTCAATGAAATACAGATTCATTTGTCACTAAAAGGGGCAAAAACTGTATTGGTTTGAAAGTGAAAATGCAAAATTTTCTCACCCTGTTAGGGGGAAACCCCCTCCCAGACTCTCCCCAATTACGTTTTTATGTGACTATTCAATATCAATATCAATCCTTATTTTCCTACAGTATATGAATAACCTTTTCATGCATATTTTAAAGGCAAAACAGGGGGCACTCACAGCCACCTTATCAACACATTTTACATAGAATTAACCTGCAGGGGATCCCCTTTCACCTCCTAGCGGTACAAATTTAAAAATGAATATTCGGGCAAAAAAATTGCCCCCAAAATGAAGAGGTCCCATACGCCTATTTGTATAAATAAATGTTTCTGAAAGGATATTGAACGACAATGTGACTTAGTTATTTTGAGTCAATAATAGCGTAGTACAAAATTTAATTGATCAGACGTGAAAATATGTACATTCCGAAGCGCTCGCTCGCTCTGCTCGTACTTAGTAAATAAATAACTTTCCTTCGCAGTGAATTTTTACTATTTTTAATCCCCTATAAATTTGTTTTTAAATGCCTTATAAACGCGACTTTTATACTCTATTTTACAAAAAGTCCCTACCGTGGGAGGGGCCGGGGTATATCCCCTTCCACACCCTCCCCCGCTCGGTCGCTTCGCTCCCTCGCCGAGGATCTTACACTGTTTAATGTGCCCCCGTCGAGATTTTGCCCCCTCAAAACTAAAAGTGTTTCGGCGCGCCTGTTGTTGGTTGTAGTTGAATGCCGTTAAAATGCCGTTAAAATGTCCTTGTTACAGTTAAACACTTTTCATGTGTTCTGTTTTGGTTTTTTTTCTTCTTCTTCGTGGATATCAGAGGGGTGTTACAAATAATGGTTTACCACCGAGACTGAGGACATCTCATTCATTTCTCGTATTCACGTACTTTCTGCCCGTTGATCATGTTCGACGTTGCATGAAGACTTTTGTGGACGTCTTGTTCCCAGTTGGAAATTCCCACAAAAAGATCGGCTAGAAATGGTGTACACATTATTCAAAGAATAGAACAAGATTCAGAGGTGGCGCCAGGGTAAAATCTTGGGGTGGGGTGGGGGGCAAATCGGACGGGAGAAATTTTGTTTTCCCCGCCAAACAGTTTGCGATGATCCGGGGGGGGGGGGTACACCGAAAACATAAATTTGCCAGCCAAACATTTCTTTTACACCGCCAAATGGCCCAAAATTAGGGAGCGAAAGGGCGCGATAAAACATTTTCCCCGCTAAATTTTCTTTCAGAACAAAAAAATGGTGGTTGGTGGTGGGTTGTGTGGTGGGGGGGGGGGGTCGAAATCTTCCAAACCAGTGAATACCCAGAAGTTTCGTTACTTTGAAAACAATAGGGGCGCTGCCCCGCCCCTCGCTGTATGGTGGCGCCCTAACAAAAGCATCATTGTGTAGGGCATTCAGTTTCGATGAAATGGTACTGAGTACCTCCCCACTCGTTTGCCACAAATATTTCGAAGCAGGGGCGGTGCCACGGGGGCAGGGGCGGTATAGCCCCTATTTTTTTTCAAGTATTGAAAATTACGGGGATTTAGGTGTTTCTCAAGAATTTGCCCCCCCCCCCCAAGATTTTCACTGAGCGACTATTCAGCTGCTGATTTGGCCGTGAAAAATTTCTTTGGCCGTGAAAATTTTCCCCATGGATTTCGCCCCCCCCCCCCAACTTTCACCCTGGCGCCGCCCCTGGGTCATGTTTGATGTTGCATGAAGACTTTTGTGGATGTCTTGCGATCAGAATGCCGAGTTGGTAATTCCCACCAAACGATCGGCCAGAAATGATGTAGCCTACACAAAGTTCAAAGAATAGCACAAGGTCAGCATGTCATTTTAAGCATCATTTATGTAGGGCATTTAGTTTCGATGACATGTTACTGAGTACCATCTCCCTCGTGTCACAACCATTTCGAAGAATGTCTCGGTATGAAAACACATCGTGGGAGGATAAGATTAATGTCAAATCAGTCTTCAGCGTAAAAGTTAGACGATATTTTTTCTGCAATGGTTTCCGTTAACATGCACTCGACAGATTGTGTTACATTAATTGAGAAGGAGGCTGCGGGTTTAGAAAATTACCCGCTCTTTGGTATTGTAATTATACTTCGTATGGATGTTATATATTTTTCGATCTTTTGCTACCCTGCTATCATGTTTATCTTCTCTTTGAACCCGGAAGTCGGTAACACGCATTCTCCTTGACTAAAAGTACGTGATCCGAATGCTTCCCAAAACATTGAATGTTGTCAGACGATTTAGTCGGTGACATACCGGTGCAGCTGTCGGTCGCGCGGGAAACCTTGTTTCTGACTTTCCACCTCTTATACGAGTAAACTAAGGTATGTATATGTTTCTTCTCCGTTTGTTCACATGGCGTCAGTCAGTATTACTGCATGCGCCACTTTTAATCATAACGTCTAGCTTATATTTTCGTAATTGTTGCAGGACAATTTAATCGAGATTGAATGTGTGAGAGTGCTTTGACGATTAATTTATGACTCTGGAATATGATTAGAAACGAATCTATTAAAGTAGTTTTCATCCGTCACATTTTGTATCGACAGTTAAGGAAGACCTAAAGGCAGACACGTATCTGTATTCAGAGAATACAGAGTCAGAGGTGAAAAAAATACAGCGAAAGTTGGAGCAAATATGGCTGAACCTTTCCAAGTATAGTTAATCCTTATTATTGCGAATTATCAAGTTGGCATCCCGGTCACTTTCTGTCATGAAAGCCTTCACAAGTCTCCATGATTTATACGCAACATTTCCACCTTTTTTTCTGGGAGCAGCTGCCACATGTTTGTTTGTTTTTCCTGCAAAGCAATCAGAATCATTTTAGTCATTACATACTTGAATAACACGCAAGAGGAAAATGATGTTTGACATGTTTGATGAAAATTATTGAAGTCTATGTTCAAGTTCAATGGAGAGTTGTACGCATTCTCATCACAGATATTGGCAAAGTTATCAACTTGTAAATCCCCCATAACCAGAATCAAAATGGTCCCCCGTGATCAGTCTAAATTTACATGAACTGATACATCCCCAGTTCGTATCAACCTCTCTCTTCTACCCCCATGTATCAACGTACAAGCTGTATACATTCTCCCTATAGGCATCGTATAACAATGTTTCCAATTTAATAAAAACCTGAGCTACACAATTCCCCATACTACCAGTGTCTTTGATACAGTCTAAACATCAAAGCCCTAAAAAAATTGCAGTTCAATACAATCATTATGTGCTTTAAAAAATGAAAATCTTTGAGCGACCATTCCAGCCCCCCCCCCCCCAATAGACCGCTGTGTTGCAAAATTTTCGTCGGCTGACAATAATTCCTGTGCCGAAGTTTTTATCTGAATATAACTCACGAGTGACAGCATAAATGTCTGAAGTTTTGTGTTCTAGGGTGTTTATGTGCTCATTCAAACACTGTCAAATATCAAAGTTTGTCATTTTTTTTAGATGGGAATTCCACTATGTTATGTGATGTGAACGTATAGTCACCATATTCAATGGGGGAATATGAAAAACTGCTCTTGCCCAAAACGACGTAATTGTAGTAACGCAAATCGGTCACAACCGAATTTTCGCGTAATCCGAAAGCAAATTATGCTTTTAAATTCACCGTGTAGTTTCGTACATAACATTTGGTAATAGTTGGCAGAATGACACACGCTTTTTGCACCTGTTTCTTTAGAAATCAGACATTTGCACATATACAAAATAAATCGCTTTATTTACATTTATATGTAGATATGTAGTCTGAACAGCTGAACTTTTGAAGAAACATACAACAATAGACAAAATGACATGTTGTGATAAAAGTAAACATTTGAATCGTAATTCTGTGAATAAATGCTCGAACTTTGTCCAGACTGCACTTTATTTTTGGCTGCTATCAAACAAAGCGTGCATACTTGCACGTAGAAAATTTTCTCCTCAAAGCAAAACATCAATGTGTATTTAGTTGCGATTGTAACGTTATCAATACAATGCCCTTTCCCTCAAAATACATCGAACTCTCTATGGTTTTGTTTTGATTTAATGTGTGTTATACTGCGTGGGAGTGCTTTGGGTGTTCAAACATCATCACTTTACAAAGGGAAAACACCCCCTTTTTTGGCTGAAAACACCCCTTTGGCCGAGCACTGGTTCCTGGCGATCGTGGTTTTTCGTGTTTTTCCCGCGAACGGATATAACGACCCCGCCTCCCCCCCCCTTTTCGCTTGCTGTTTGGCTGGGAACGAGATATGATTTGGCGGACGGGAAAAGAACACATTTCTGGCCGTGAAAATTTGTTCACGTCGGCTATTCCACCCCCCCACCACACACACACTTTTCGCTTGCTGTTTGCTGGGAACGGGATATGATTTGGCGGAGAAAACAAAATTGGGTGCGATATTTTTTACGCCACCCCCCCCCCCGATTTTCGATTGCTGTTTGGCTGGGAGGGAGTGGATATGATTTGGCCGCGGATGAACCCCCCCCCCCTTTTTGGGAAATCCTGCGCACGCCTATGGTTATAGGCCTACTTATTATACTTTTCACTTAAATATTTTCAGGAAGGAATAATTCTACAAATTACTGAAGTTGTTCTTTTTTATCAACGATTACGCTTCAACATGAAATCAACAGGAATCTGTCAGCTTTTTTACCTTTCCTCATGACTAGACAGTCAAAACAAAGCACAGGACAAATCGTTTTTAACACTGTGACATTAATGATCACATAATTCTCCACATTAAGCAAATGATATCATCAATACAGTTGACAACAATCAATGTTATGACAAGGCAAATGAGACTATCCAGCCGGTCGACCTTCCTTACAGAGAGAGGAAAGCTTGAAAAGAGATTAGTGCATTTGTTAATTTATCTAAATCTTGTCGAACAGTTGTCATTTGACTTTGGTGAACTTCCGTCCCGCTTAAATTGTCAAGCCTTGTCGTTTAACCCCTTGAAATTCATGATTCCAAAACACATACATTTACAAATGGGACTTTAAGGGTCGGTGTTATTTTGTCGCTATAATCCTTTTGAATTTTAGATTTATCTTTTATGGGTACAGTACACCTATTTTTTATTTAAGATGTCACTCAAAACATGAGAAAGAAACGAGACAAGCCCATAAGTATATAGAATCGTCATGTTCGCACACACTAAGAAATTGGGGTGCAATTGGGGTTCAAAACATTGTAACAACAGCAGCACCCTAGCTCTTAAAGGTGCAGAATTACACTATGCACCTTTTTGGGTTAAATATTGCACCCCATATAGTGCTAAATTTGAGAACTGCATCCTACGGATTCAAAATTTCACCCTATAGGGTGTTGGTTTTGTTAAAATTGTGTACACCCCAATTGCACCCTAATATCTTAGTGTGCATGATTAATCTACACATATCGTTCACACACTTTCAGAAAGGTTGATTAAAATGTTCAGGTTGGTTAAGGGATGAACCACTGACAGCTGGACAACAAATATTGCATAAAAATGTATGGACAAATTTTAAACCAACCTTTTGTAGGTTAACTCTTCAACGAACGCTTCAATTAATAACCAACCTTGTCAGGTTTTTCCAAGTGAGGGACCAACTCCTTCTCCCCCAGCTATCCATTAACAACAGTAGGCTGCACTTGTTAAATTCTGTAAATAATATCTAAAAACATTAATGTGAGTTTTATGTAGCTGCGAGTTTTAACTTGTACTAAATGCAATTAGACTATATAGATAGAGTACCGTATAGTAGCAGTCACTCTTATACAGAGAGGCCTTTATGACTTGATTTTATTAAGGAATTTGATGTACTACATTACAATCGGTAAGGCAGGTTCAGTATAAGCACACGGTAGTTTAACATTCATTTATGGAAGTCTTTTCAGCCGTCTGTATCGACCAATGGGTGCCATTCTGGTATACCAAGCGAACTTGGTGCTTTAAACCGATGCAACTTTATACAGCCAAAAACAGTGGCAGGAAATGTTATGACATTTATCATCAGTACCAGACAAAACCACCTTTATCGCGTTTATAGCCTAACAAAATGACAACCTGTTTGTCTTGTTTAAGCTAATTTTCCTGTTCGGGAACATTGCCAAAGAGATTTTGTAATGGCTGCTGCTGAAACGCTGTTCGATAAAAGGCACATACATTCACGGAGATCGAATGAAGGACGAAATACAGCGAGTGATCTGTGGCAGAACATTATTTCCAGCCTAGGAATATGTCGTTCTGAGTGTCCAATGGGATATTATAGGCAAATGTGTATTACATACCAATAACTGAAAGGGTAGTCAATGTCCCTCGAGCCCCCCCCCATCCCCCGTTACGCTGCTCTGAATATTATGATTTCGAATTATATTTTACACCAGAAATCTAAGTGGAATAACATCGTGAAAGTCTTATGTCGGTTAACGGCGAATGTGGTACATGTATGCAGCCGACAAAGGACTCACGTCTGAACATGTTTTTTTAACTCTCAGAAATAGGATCATTCCTGCTATGTCACAAAATCGTATGACTTCCTAGATTCATGAGCTTCCATATTTGGAGATCAGCTTACTCCGGGAACTTGCGTCCGGTAACAGATATTTGACTTCGTCTATACCACTGACACAGTTCTGGGCCAAATCTGTTTTTAATTGTAATACTTACATTACTGTCAACGGCCATGTTTATGCCAGTAAATTTTCATCATTCGATTTTGTTCATTTCATAACTCCTTTATAAAATTTTATTTTAAAAAAAATGTAAGTAATGTTTTTGCCATCAATCGAGGACGTAATTTTTAATTGATCAATAATACGCAAATGAGGACCTTTGTGTGCTGATATCGACAGTCACCCGCGACACACATCGGTTCCAACCGGGACACCGCATGTGTATAAAATTTTATGTTTGATTTTAACAGCAACCGAGGACGATTTTTGTGCACAGTAAAAAAAAAAAAAAAAATGATGATGCCCTCAAACGATTGCTTTTTAATTTGCAATCGTTTGCACTAGGTTAGAACCGTGACCGTCCTCGGTTCAGACATCCGTGCCGCGGTCTGATAGTGGAGTGTCGACTTCGTCCGCGATTGACGGCATTAACATACAGCACACACAACACACACACACACACACACACACACACACACACACACACACACACACACACACACACACACACACACACACCCACACCCACACACACACCCACGCAGACAGACACACACACACACTTACACTCACATACATACAAACACACACACATACAAACATATACAAACAAACGCACTAAATAGATTAAAATTAATAAATTAATCCGATCGTAATTTCTTTTAACATGTTCCACAAAACTCCAATGAATGTACAAAATGATGATTCACGCAGGGGCATCGAGTCCGGGGGGGGGGGGGGTAGTCGCCAAACCAATGACAATACATGTATTAGAGGAATAATTTTGAAAACGTGAAAAAGTCCTAAAACGTAATGCAAAATATGTTTAAAAGGCAATGCAAAGCACTACAAAACCATTTAACTTAACATAAAAATACTATTAAACACACGCAATTTTCATATTGAAATTTTGCAACTTTTTGCCCCCAATCCGAAAAATGGATCGACGCCCCTGACTTTCCGAAATCTTCTACTCTGTTATTGATTCAGGATACTAATAAGACCGTTTAACCTCACAGTGACGTGCAGGATTTTCCATCTAATTAAATTAAGTATGATCAATTAAATATCACAATACTTAATTTTAAGATAAGTCTAAAGTGACCACTGATCTCATTTGAAGCAGCTATCACAAAAAAAATAATCGCAATCCGCTGTACTATGACGTCTTCTGAACACTCGACCTCATAAAGACAATTACTTATCGATTACAAAGCGTTTTTGATGTTTTGAATCAAAACCTGACGACCGTGACGTTAACAAATGATTACCTCGACTATTCAGATACACTTGACAGATTCTTGATAAAGACCCTACCAAATGAATTAATTGACTCAAGTCTGTAGGCCTATACAATCGTCACAACTGAAGTCCGCCGATTACAGCCTCAGCCTTGGATTGACAAAGTTGCATCGTCTGCTAAACCGATTGCTATACAATAGTACGAGTGGAAGGCTTTTCTGAATCTCAAGATTTTATTTTCTTTTTGACTAAACAACCCCAAATGCAAGCGAATCATTAGAGAAAGTTCAGTCGTAAGGCATGCCCTTTTACTTTTATAGAACTATGATCTTGACTCTGATAAGATTCAAATTCAAATTCAGATTTCAGGTTTTATTGACCGATAAAATAGAAAATTATTTCGTTTACATGGATATAGTGATAAAAAAGAATAGCATATAAATATTATACTTAATATAATAATAAGACTATACACACTTAGCGCTATTATACAAAGTACGCATTTAACATAGTATTGAACAGTGTGAATGTGGGGTTATTATCTCTTTCATATTTCTGACAAACAAAATTTCAAACATCAACGACAGAGCTACATGTACACTGTACTTATTTATGAAATCTTTAACTCTTAACGTGCCATGGAAATCACAGCTCTGTGGACATTGCATTATTAGTACATATTTGTGACTTTGGTACGTATACAGTTAAAGCGCTGCATTAACACGGAAGGTTAATGACTCAGGTATTTGGCAAGTCCAATAGGCAAGATCTTAGTCATGGAGTCTAGGACTTATGAGACGTAAGCTAGTACAATTAAAGTGATGTCCAAACCATTTTAAAAAAATAAAAAATAACTTACCATGCAAACCACCAATGAAGTTTCGTGAGCTACGATGCGTGATATATCCTTGGAAAGATCACCGTGTTTGTTGACCGTTTGTTCACCTCAAAAGCTTAAAGGCATCATATAACAATATTTCCATTTGAAAAAAAATGTGAGCTACATGATTCCCCATGCTATTAGATGTCTCTAATAAAGTCTAAATATGAAGCCCTGAAAAAATTGCAGTTGAAAATTATCATTAAGTGCTATACAAAAGAAACAAATCATTGAGAGACCAATCCGGTTTCCCCTCTAGACTGCTGTGTTGCAGAACTTTCATGTTAATAATAATTCATGTGCCAATTTTTATCTGTACATATTTTTCGAGTGACAGCATAATAACTGTCTGAACTTTTTGTGTTCTAGGATGTTTATTTGTCCATTCAAACACTGTCGGATATGTCAGATAGCAAAGTTTGACAATTTTTTTTAAACAGGTCTTCCACAATGTTAGATAGTGTCTTTAAAATGGTCACGTATAAACAATATATTTCTTACACCGGGGGGAATGTGACGAAACAATAACCTAGACCTTGTCATGTCATCTCATTGTAATAATGACTGAATCTGACCGGACCGGGTTCCTGGTATGACGTCATCCAAAAATACAGAAATATCCTCGTTCAAAGTTAATTAAATACATCCCAAAAGAGATCGAAAGACATTATCAAGAACAATTGGTAAAGTAAAAGCATTTACAAAAACACTTCTGATATAGTGTCTTCGAATATTGCGGATAAAGTCATCAGCAACTTCGGATAAGTTGCAATGAAATGTCGCTCTGGCGACAAGTATATGATTTCTTTACGAATTCATAATTATTCCAAACATTTATATATTTATTGTGAGTTATACTGCAATAGTTCAACTGTTTCCGCCCACTTTGAAAGGGTTAAATATCTCTTGGCTGTATATCTAAAAGAGAGATATTGGTGATCTTGGAAAAAAAATGAAATCCGCAGTTAACCCGAAGGGCCGAGGAATGCTTGTACTGTATATCGAAGCTCTTCTTATTTACACCTGTTTTTAAAAGGACAATAAATGCTTAGCTTGTATCACGATATTAGGATAGTGAGAATGGCTCTTAAAGATAAAGGCTAACATTGTGGAACTTCAGTTAAAAAAGATGTCAAACCAAGGATATCTAAGCTACATAATAGTGCTTAAATGGACAAATAAACATCCTGGCATACGGAAGTTATGGTCCCACTGGCATGGTACGCATGGCTAAACGAATTATTGCTCATCCCGAGTATAAATTAGTCAGACCTGTAACGCAGTAGTCTATGGGAGGAAATAGACAAGATCCAGGAGAAGGTCACACTGGAGTTCCACTCTTTTAATACACTAAATGTTCACTTTGAAGTACAATTTTTTCAGATCTTTTAAACCATTTTTATACCTTATTAAAGACACTTAGAGCATGGAGGATTAGCTCAGATATTTTAAAATGTGGTCAATGTTCAACTGTGGCTTTAATGATCCACTGGATGATATTTTCACAGAACAGGTAAGCCTGTCGATGTTTGTAGAGTTATCAATAAGACATTTAAGTGATCTTAATAAACTAAATTATCAATTACTAAAAACATCGTTCTTCAAAATGTTTGAAATCTAATTGACCAATAAATTGTCGCGCATTCCCACTGTACTGTATAGTACAATCTTAAGATTATTTTAAATGAAACGTTGCGATGTATTAGAATGGTTAAAATGTTTCAAAATTTCAAACTTATATTTTAGTACTCTACCTACTCTATGGCATAGACTATTTCCCCACAAATATATTCAAAACAAAGGTTGTTTATAGGCAATCACTATGGTTTCCCTGAGATGTGCAATTGCGTAATTAATGTGATTAAAGATAAAGCTACAGCTGAAGACCGAAGTTTTCCGTTTTACAAATGTCAAATTCCGTTTTTCTCTGTATTACAAATTTCAAATTCCGTTTTTCTCTGTTTTACAAAATGTCAAATTCCGTTTTTCTCTGTTTTACAAATGTCAAATTTTGTTTTTCTCCGTTTTACAAATGTCAAATTCCGTTTTTCTCAGTTTTACAAATGGCAAATTCCGTCTGTCTCCGTGTTGTAATTTTACAATTTTCCGACTTAAATTTTTCTTGGAACAAAATGCAAATAACGTCAAGCTTACTAGACCCACGTACGGGGGTTTTGATTCGGGTTTGGTGACAAATTTACAGGTAAAGCAGGATTTCTTTGGCTTTATTAGGCATCTTTTTGGTAAATTAGTTTAGTTTTAGTCAAAAAATATATATTAATTTTACTTTTGGGGGAATTTTTAGGCATGTTTTTTTTTTCATGTTTGGTAAAATGCTGTTTTCCGCGATATACATCAAATTCCGTGATTTTCGCGGAAAATCCGCAACGCGGACAACTTCGGTCTTTATCAGCTCATAGATACTATAAAACGAAGTATCTATGATCAGCTAAAGAGTTTTTTTTGGGAGGGGGGATTAAGAAAACAGCGCTGTAATGTCAAGAGCCAAACTGAAGGGGCACATGCAGATAATCACAAGGTTGGAAATATTGGGGGCAAGTATACACCCTGTCCTCGGTTCCCCCTTCATTAACCCTATCAATGTCCTGTTAAAAATGTCAAATGAAATGGAAGCAAATTGGAAAAAGATGGAGAAACACAATCATTGCCAACAATTTATTGACTAAATGATCTTGTCACAATAGATCATTTCTTTTCATTTGTGGTGGCGGATTCATGGGGTACTCCTCGCATTATTCCCTCTAATATGGCGAAAAGTTTGTAAGAAAGCACATTAAAGGTAGTGAATCTTGTTGACAACCCTCCCATAACACAGCAAAACATTATTCATACCCTTAGGCTTTTTTGTAAAGGACTTGCCAGTGAAATCTGGAGATCAGAAATTACCTAGATTTTTAATAATGCGCAAAAAAACTAATGGTTGTGTGGTGTATGTCCTATAGGCACACCGTTCTAAATCTCACTGAGGTATATCATGGACATACAGCACACTAGGTCCATGGATATATCACGCTGATTACAATACCAGATAGTCGTGCTGGCATGTGTCAAGCACAGGGAAAGGAATGCAAGGTCATATACTTGTACGTGTACAGCACAAACCTACATGTATTGCACTATGGCACTGTTCATGGAGGTTTGCACTATCTAAAAATAGACCAGTACTACTGGTAGAATTTTTGTCACGTGAGACCAAAAAAAAAAAAATCAAATCGAAGTTACACGTTTACCACATGTTAATTCCACTAAAACTGCTTTTCTAGCTCCTACACGTTGCTGGAGGTTTTTATTGTCTTCTATATACCAGTGTATTATTTTGCACAGTTTTAAATTTTAGGCACGGCAAAGAGACACCCGGCCTTATGCAGGTAGCTGCTTTATGATTTTGTGTTTGCAGGGGCCTCTGTCTTTTTCAAAGTCCTAGATTCGCCTCTTCAATTTCCGTCCCATCCATTCCCCCAGTTATAAATTGATACTTTCTAATCAACTCCCTACTAAGATTGTGTTCTAATTATTTCAAGGGTGATTGCTCTTTAATGATGACATTCAGAGGCTTTATAATATTTCCCCTCCAAACTGCTAGAAGCTCCAAGCTTTTGGGAACTTCCCCCGTCGGGACCTCAACATCCCACTTGCTTGTGGACTACACTGGGGACTGAAACTGGGGCCACCCTGTGGACCCCTTCCGCCAGTGCTTCCGACAATTTCCTTGCCCAACAGCTTGCCCACACTTTCATAGATCTTGTTTCAAAAGAGTGTGACTTGACGCACTGCTTCTTCTTCCACCGAAGCATCTTGTTACGTAACAGCAATACAAGAACACTGAGCGCCTTGACATTGATTGTGTGAATCATGGCACGGAATGCGTTTTAATACTGAGAGTGGAATTTCTGCTAATTAACACTCGTCGCAAGCAATTCTTGAGCACTTCTTTTCAGTCTCCAAAAAGATTCTCGACTCAGCGACACATGAAGGCTGTGCGTACACGATTTGATACCCCATCGTCTGCCATGTTAGGCCTTTTCTTGTCATTCTGAAGCATTATTTCGTGAAACATAACTTGTAAAGATGTCCCCGGCCCTATCTCCAAACTGGCTGCCCGTTAGGTGAGTCGACTTTCTCCTTTTTTTTTTTTTTTTTTTTATCTTAGACCAGCTAATCAGAAGGAACCGTACCAACTGACAGGTTGTTTCTTGCGTAGCACTGATTTCGTTCGATTGCATGTTATCAGCACTTATTGACATCAGATAGCAGACGTTTGCAAAGAAGGCGCCATTTTGTTGCAACTAACAAGATCGTATTCCACCATTTGATCGTGCAAATTTCTGTAAGGAGTTATACTGTTTCTT
>JZLH01S0611583.1:0-15431 GCA_001188425.1 Eucidaris tribuloides
TAAGACGAGAGATAATTCCAAAAATTTTGCATATTGCAATACAGTATGAAAAGGTGCATCTTGTGCGAACACAAATCGTACGGAAGCTTTAGATAGTAGCCCCCAGAAGACGCAGATAAATCAGCGACAAGAAGACGCAGAAGATGAGACAGGAGAAGACAGATAATGAGTCAGAAGACAAGATAGACAAGAGCGAGAAGTCAAGAAGACGAGATTTTGGTCTTGTCAAGTCGAACTTCACTTTCACTAAAAAACAGAAAGACAGATACTGGGATCGTTCAAAGTCGACTTCAGCGGACGAGAAGACAAAGGACAAGCTACTGCATCTCGCAAGGTCGAACATTCAGCCTGGGACGAGAAGACAAGAAGACAAGATACTCAATCTCGGCAAGTCGACTTAGGTTAGGAACAAGAGAATTCAGACAAGAAGACAAGATACTGGACTCTCGCGCAAGTCGGCCTTCAGCTGGACGAGAAAGACAAAGAAGACAAAGATACTGCATTCTCGCAAGGTCGACTTAGGGTGACGAGAAGACAAGGAAGAGATCTGGACTCGGCAACGTCGGACTTCAGCTGGGACGAGGGAAGACCAAGAAGACCAATGATACTCGGATCTCGTCAAGGTCGACTTCAGCGTTGGACGAGAAGACAAGAACGACAAGATACTGGTCAGTCAAGTCGTTACTCCATTTAGAACGAGATGCGAGATCATGAGTTATTAAAACTCGGCAAGTCGACTTTTTAGAGGGATGAGAAGACGAGATGGACGAGTTATTGCAACTAAGCAAGTCGACTTGTTATATAGGATTAGAAGAACAAGCTTAGAATTTGAGATGGATTGTTCTCGTCTTAAGTTGCAGTACGGTCCATGCATGGGCCCGCGGCGGGCCGCCATCTTTAGGAGCAGCTATCAGGGAGTCCCGGATTATACTTTTGCTGGACATAATTTACACCATACATGCGCTAATCTGCGTGTGGGATTAGTAAATAATCATTCAACATCATCATCTATCATCATCATCATCATCATCTTTCACTGTCACCACCACCATCATCATTGTCCATCATTATCATTTCACCATCCAGCCATCATCAATTACCATCGTCATTCACCTCATCATCACCATCACCATCACATCAGCACCATCATTTTTCATTATCATTCAATCATTATCATTATCTTGTGATTAAGATGACGAGCTGAATCAGCAGTTCTTCAGCAAAAAATGAAACAGCTCGTAACTTATTGAACGAATTTTTAATTTCATTTCAGCCAGCGCTTGCCTTTGGGAATAATTGCTTATTTTTTACTAAGTATTGAATACGAATCCTGAAGATTGTGTGTGAGAAGGTAATCAACATAATCACCATCGTCAAAAATTTTGTCGTTTTGATCTCGTAGCAATTTGGCTTTTTCCTCATATTCGCCTCCCCTCTCTTCCACATCTTCTCGATCTCGCCATAATCGTCCACCATTAATATTCAGCATCGTTTTCATTAATAGCGACGACAATCATCATTACCATGCATTATCATCATCATTTTCATTACTCACATCATCATTGATCATTTCATATCTGGTGCCATTATGTGACGTGAATGATATTTTTTTTCCCTCACAAGTTCTTTTCGAAAAAATAACCGGCCTCGCAGACGTTTATGAACTGCTGAACATTTATATTAATTTCATTTCACGGCCAGCGGTTGCTCTTTCTATTATTTGCTTATTGTGCTTCAGCATTTGGTTACTGAATCCTGAAACTTGTGGTTTGGGCAGCAGGTAATCAACATAATCACTCTGGTCAACAATTATGGAGTTCATCTTGATAAGCCAAACCTAGCGTTTTTCCTTTTATAAATTAGTGGACATTCTTAGTTGCATCCAATTGCCGCTGTCGCTTCGTAAAAAAAAAGAAAAATTTTGTTTCTATGTAACCAGAGCACAACGTTGTCATTGTACAATTCCATTTATTTCATAGAAAGTTTCAACCGGCCATCTGAAATTAATACAACGTTCTCGTTATATTTCTTAGGTATTCCTTGATTGGCACATTTTGTGTAGGTAAGTCTGAAAGGTTTACAAAGCGTTTCACGAGAATAGTAAGCTTCTATTATGCACACACAACAATTCATGACAAGCGTACTTTAGGTGTGTGTGCGTGGTCGGCGGGACGGATGACGCGAGCGCGGCGGGAGGAGAATCGATGGGGCGCACACAGGGAGGCAGTGTGTGTTGTGTGTTGTCACTGTGAATCTGTCTGTCTGGTGCCATGTAATTTGTGCGGTCTGCTGGTCTTGTGTATCATGACTGGTCTGGCTGTTTTCAGTCCATCTGTCTGTGATTGTAGTGAGCTTTGTGTTATGTTTACGTGGTGTGTCAGGTGTTTTGATGTGGTGTCTGTGTGTCTGTGGGTGTGTCTGATGGGCGTGAGTTCTGGTATATGGTGTGTGTTATTTGTGTCTGGATGCTAATTTGATTAAATTTCTCCTCTAATTTGTATATTCTCCTATCTTTCACCATTCCAACTCTACAATATTGAAGTAGTGATATAATCATTTTTATTACCTGCATGAGGAGGGCGGGCAAGTATAGATGGTTAAAAATCTGTACAGATGTCGCCGCAATCGATAAATATCGCCGCGCAAACTTGTCGCCGGCCGGACAATTTGTGCGATTGTGCAAAACCTGAACGGCACAAATATGTCGCCGGGTGGTACGGGCGTGACAATTTTTGCCCGCGGAGATGACGGCGACAAATTGTCAAAACCATGGCATCAAACGCAAATTGTAGATGTGTTCAATCATTTTTCTAAAGCCATAAGTGCATTAATTAATTGGGATTTGGTCGCATATCGAAAATGTAGGAACGGTGATGATAAAGATGATGAAGGAATAAGAGACACACGTTTTCCGTATCCATGCACCGTCTTTATCTTGCAAAGTCATTATTTAAGTCTGTGTCGGGGGTGCAGGGTTTATGTGGCACAAAAATGGTCACCCAGCATGGGAACAAGGGCATAATTAAAATTTGTCGATCATGTTATTGTGGGATCAAAAATGTCAAGGGATTACGAAGGCGGTAGAACGTCGTGTCTGTGCGGTATTCAGGTGGTTGTATGTGGTTCTTGTGGAGTGGTCCGGCTATGGCCGTATGTGCATGTGTGTGTATGTGTGTTGTGCGGTGTCTCTGACTGGTGCGCTGCGTGTGTATGTGTGGTATGTGGTGTCTGTTAGTTGGGGTCTGATGTGTTATTGTCTATGTGTGCATATTTCGCGCTGTTGTGTGTGTGGTGTGTGTGTGTGTCGTGTGTGGTGTGTGTGTGTGTGTGTGTGTGTGCTGTGTGGTGTGTGTGTGTGTCGTGTGTGTGTGTGTGTTGTGTGTGTGTGTGTGTGTTGTGTGGTGTGCTGTGTGCGTTGTGTGATTAATGGCCCGGGCTGTTAGGTAGATTATTCTATTTACCATGACCGTATTAACATCTAACTTGCCCGTCTGTTTTATACAAAATGTATGTGTGATGTCGTGGATACAGAATATCAAGAAAATACTAATCAAATCATAACTTGACAGACAGGACAAAGGACACAACACACACACACCACACAACACACACACAACACAACACACACACACCAACACACACACACAAATATATATATATATATATATATATATCATATAGTATATTATATATATATATATATATATCTATATATTATACATTATACAGAAACTGGCACACGGACCACCACCAACAGACACGTAGGCCACATACAGACACTGCACACACACCTTACCATACACACCAGTCACACAGACAGAAGCAGGCAATACACGCAGACACAACACGCCGGACACAGACACACAAACAATGCATGCAGCAGACATACACAGTGACACACACACACACATACACACACACCTAAAATGACCTTGTCATATTTTGTTTGTGTTCATATATAGAAGTCACATTTCGTGAACGCCTTTGTAACTTCAGAATTATCCTAACAATTGCCAATCAATAATTTACCAAGAATAAACGAGATCGTTGTATTAATTTCAAAGGCAAATGTATAACCTAGCCCACGCACGCCGATAATGCCGGTTGAACCCTTCTATTATAATAAACGGAATTGTACAACGACAACGTTGTGCTCTAGTTACATAGAATATTATTTCTTTTTTTTACGAACACACCCAATTGGATCAACTAAAAAAAAAGTCATTAATCTATAGAAGAAAAACGCCAGTTTGGCCACGAGATGAAAATACTGGATAAATATTTGACGAGTGATTATGTTGATTACCTCCCCAAAACACATTTTTCAGGATTCAGTATTCAAATGCTGAGCAACAATAAGCAAATATAGCGAAGACAAGTGCTGGCTGAAATGAAATTATATAAATTGTTAAGCAGTTAATAGTTACTGAGCTGTTAATTTTTTTCGAAGAATTTGTAAGGACAAAATTATTCACGTCATCTATAATGGCACGAGATAATGATAATGATGATGATGATAATGAAAATGATGATGATAATGATGATAATAATAATAATAATGATAGTGCTGCTGATGATGAAAACGATGCTGATATTGATTTTGACGATTATTACGAAGAGAAGATGTAGGAACTTGGAAGAAGGGAGGAGAATATGAGGAAAAATGCCAGTTTGGCTACGAGATCAAACTAAAAAAAATTGACGAGTAATTATTATGTTGATTATCTCCCACAAACACAATTTTCAGGATTTAGTATTCAAATGCTGAACAACAATAAGCAAATATAGCAAAGACAAGCGCTGGCTGCGCTGGAAAGAAATTATATAATATATGATATATAATTGTTCAGAAGTTACTGAGCTGTTATTTTTTTGCCGAAGAACTGCTAATTCACGTCATCTTTAATGTCACAAGATAATGATAATGATGACGATAATGAAAATGATGATGGTGCTGATGATGTGACAACGATGATGATATTAAGGTGACGATTATGACGAAGAGAAGATGTAGGAGGAAGGGAGGAGAATATGCATTAGAATGCGTAATAATGACGAAGAGGTGGAGGAAGACATTGCGAAGGCATGCATGATATTCGGTAATGATTGATTGGTGATCGAATGCTGGTGATTTTTGATGAGTTGATGCATGACGATGGTAATGATGATGGTGATGGTGATAATGATGATGGACAATGATGATAGGTGGTCGTTGATGATGATGCTGATGGTGCATGACCGATGATTTGATGAAGTGATTATTTACAATCCATTACACGGCAGTTATGTCATTGTTTGTATGTGTCTGTGTCGTAAATTATAGTCCGATATAAGTATAAATCCGGGTAAGATCTGCTCCTAAAATGGGGCCGACTGCTGCCGTGCGTCACACTAACCTGTAACCGAGGTATACTCTATCTCGCCTTAAATCCTTGCGTGTACGATCTAGCTAAATTTCTTGTCTAAGAAGCAATCGCTTACTATTTACAAAACTTCGTCACCTGTTTCTTATCGTCCTCAGAAAGTGGACTTAGCAGTTCTTATAATTGTCATAATCGTTTCTCGTCCTGGATAAGTTCGATTGCAAATTTGAATACAACGTATTTGTCCCCAGAAGTCGACCTTGGCGAGTTCTGTTATCTCGTCTTTTTGCTCCTCGTCCAATGAAGTCAACTTTGCCGAGATCCATCACTTGTCCTTCTTTCTTCTCGTCCACACTGAATCGACTTGCCGAGTCCAGTATTTTGTCTTGTTGTCTCCTTGTCCAATGTGAAAGTCGACTGACTAAGACTCAGTTTTTCTTTCTTGTTTCTCGTCCAACTGAAGTCGACTTGCCGGTCAGTTATCTCGTCTTCTTGTATTACACGATCCAACTGAAGTCGATTTGCGAAGATCCAGTATTTTGTACTTCTTGTTTCTTGTCCAGTGAATCGGACTGCCGAGTTCTCATATCTCGTCTTTGTCTTGACTCCAACTGCAAGTCGACTTGCCGAGATCAGTATCTTCGTCTTCTTGTCTTCTGTCTGTCTTCCTTCATCTTTTCTTGTCTTCTCGTCTCATCATTCTCGTCTTCTCGTCGTGTTTTATCTTATTTCTGGGGGCACTTTTAAGCTTCCGTACAAAGGCCATGACAGTAAGTTGCCATACGGTTTTGACTAGCCCTTGAAATTGACTACATTGTACCAATCCAGTGAAAATATCCATCCAAAAAAAAAAATCCGGCGAAAATAGAGGGGCGCGCGCCCGGGGCGCCCCCCTCTGGATCCACCACTGGTCCGAAGTCTATTCGAAATCACATAAAATCCATTAAAAAATGTTTCTACCAATTAAACTGATATATCCAATTTTGGACTGTTTTTATTCTCACTCCAGGGTCATTTTTCCTCGGGAACCGGACGATAATTCCTGACGACAAGATGACAGGTGCTGTGTGTCCAGGACACAGATGCGCGGACAGAAATAACTGCGCCATGATCGCCGACCATACTGTCCCATGTCAGTGTGATGCCGAATGTACCATGTTCGATGACTGCTGCGTAGACTTCAAGACCAGTTGTGTGAATGATACAACGAATACAAATGGTATGTAAAGACCAATATCACTTCTTAATGTTAGTTAGGTTTTTGTTTGCTTGCTTGTTTGTTGTTTGTTTGTTTGTTTATTGGCTGTACGTTTGCTTGTTTGTTGGCTAGCTTATTTGTTTGCTTGTTTGTTTGTTTGTTTGCTTGCTCGTTTGCTGGCTTGTTTGCTTGTTTGTTTGCTTGGGTGCTTGTCTGCACTGTCGTCATATTGGTTCGCAAGTGATTGATGGACCTTGTTCTTTGACAATTGTTTGTACGATTGTTTATTTGTCTGCTCTTGTGAAAGCCTCAAGACTGTTAATTTATTTATTTATTCAAATATTTTGCCAGGGAGCCCATTCAACAGTACGTTGGTCTCCCATGGGGCCCTGGATATAAAACAAAGATACAAAAATAGAACTTAGTAAGTTCTATTTTTGTAATACATATAAATTTAAACATTTCCTGCAAAAATATACACAAAGTAATGATTAACACAACACAATTTAACACAAAATAATTACTGTAAGAGATTATTTTTTTTACAAACTAATATTTAACACAAAATAATTGAACATACCATAGGTTACTAATGATTAATACAAAATAAAATATAAACACATAATACACTATTTACAGAAATAATAAATTCAGCAATAGAATTTAAGTGATATTAAAAGATCAAACACAACGGAAGTAATATAGAATAATGCTCCATTGCTCTTATCTTTTTTTTTCAATTGCTTGTGTTAATTTTTTGAAATTTTAACTTGTCAATGACAAGGTCAACCTTTCCACCAAACCGCCAATATTAACCCGAGAGAAACATTTTGAACAAAAACATAAGATACTCTCGAAGTCGCCAAACTATCGGATTCTGACTCGAGGGGCCTGTTTCATACAGCTGTTCGTAAGGTTACGCACGACTTTACGAACGACTCGAATATGAAGTGGCAAGTAAAAAGCCAAAAGATGTTCATATCATTTTTTAATGTCAATTAGAATATTAGATTTTCCCCTAAAATAATGTTTTTGCATTGAAATGCTTGGTAGTACATGTATAATGTGTGCATATTTGAACATTAGCAGATGTGATTTCAATAGTTTGATAATCACAATTTGGCTTGCCATATTCAAGTCATGCGTAACTTTACGAACAGCTTTATGAAACAGGCCCAGGTGTTTTAGATCCTGTTACCCTCTTGTAGATTGGGAGGTCAGAATTAAGTGGATTCTGAGATATAATACTGCCAGGCATTTTTCTTGAAGGCTGTATCAATTGTGGTATTTATTTTTTCCTTCAAATAAGTGTTACTCCACGTTTCACAAGTAAAAGTACATGAAATCAGTAGCGTCAATACTGAGGCAATTCTCAGCATTTGCCCCGAAATACAGTATTGCCGGGTGAACATAAGTGCCCCTTGTTCTGGGAGTGATTAACTGAAATAAAATACAAAAAATTGGTAAAGAAAACAAAAAAAAAGGGGGGGGGTGAAACGAACTTCGAGTAATTCTGAACTTCCCCCACCCATACCCGAATCCTGAAAATGATCAAACCCCGCATGAAATATCGTCAACGGAAACCTTATACGTTCTTGTAAAGCCGAATCAGTATCTTAATACTACCAGGCACTTTTTGCAATTGACCACAATACATCATTAAATATCAATAGTAGCGGTATTTCTTAATCACTTAATAACTGAGTGGAAGTGAAGGTATATACGTGGCTTAGCGAAGTGGTGCCAAAGGGGGCATCCCTCCTCCAACCCCGTTGATCAGTAAGTAAAACAACCGATAAATGGAAAGAAGTTGGAAGTTAGTAAACATGTCACCCATCAAAAAAAATAAGAGCGTACTGCTATTCATCGAACTGGATATGACAGGTAGGATTTGCAAAATGACACTCGTGCATGAGGAGAGGGGAGGGGTGATTTGTTGTTATCTAATGGAATCCATTATCAAAGTACAATTTGGGGGACTGTACTTGTGAAAATATTATATGAATGTGCGTCATGTTACCAAATCATTACATTGACTTATTCCAAAAAGTCACGAATGTACGGTGTACATTGTGTCTAAAAACAACATGGTCCAATCGGAAATTATTTTTTTAATATTTGAAAATCATATACTACCTAGTCAAGTTGGGTATTGTCATAAAGCTAAAAGAATATACAGTGTGTCTCAAAAATAATTGTGCAAGTCAAAAGCGCCCTCTTTGGTAATGATTAAAGCATTTTTGTGACGTCATGCTTACATCACCATCAAGGGCATAGTCTTAGCTTTCAAATACCGTTTGTTATGTTCAGTTTGCTTGATTTAATCCTGAGATATGTTCAGTTTAACACGAAAAGGTAAAATCACAAATGTGCCACTTTTACTAGTCAATAATAGCATCAGGCCCTCTTGCCGTATAAACGTGGCACAATTGTGATTCCACCGTTTTGTTTTTTACAATATCTCGAGATCAAAACAAGCAAATTGAACAAAACAAACAGCATTTTAAAGCTAAAACGTTGCCCTTGATGTTGATGTAAGCATGTGTCACAGCAGTATTTTCTAACGGTCAAAGAGGGCGCTTTTCACTTGAACTTTTTTAGACGTGCTTTAGCATGTCTCAAAAAATTCTGCAACTGAAAAGCGCCCTCTTCGGCAATTAGAAAATACTCTGGTGACATGATGCTAACATGAACGTCAAGGGCAAAGTCTTAGCTATCAAATGCCATTTGCTCTGTTCAGTTTGCTTGTTTTAATCTCGAGATATGTTGTAAACAACAAAAGGGTGGAATCACAATTGTGTCACTTTTACAAGGGACTGTAGTAAAAGTGGCACAATTGCAATTTTACCCTTTCTTATTTAAATTAACATATCTCAAGATTAAGACAAGCGAACTGAATAAAACTGACGGTATTTGAAAGCTAAGACTATGCCCTTGACGTTGATGTAAGCATCATGTCACAAGAGTATTTTCTAATTGTCAAAGAGGGCGGTTTTCACTTGCACAATTTTTTTTTGAGACACACTGTACAGTGTGTCTGAAAAAAATGGTCCAATCGGGAGAAAAATATTCAATTTACTTTTATAAGTCAAAAGTTATGATTACTTTTGTGCAATCAGGTAAAATCAAGTTTGTCCCAATTTTGTGTATTGGCCGTAATGACAACTGAGTTGGTGGTATCGTTACTTACACAACTCATACAAATTACATTATAAAAACACTAATAAAACAAATAACAAATGCCTTTTTTCCTTGAATATGTTTATTTCTGATTATCTAGTAAATAAAAAAATCATATACAAATAACCCTTACTCGGCATTGAAATGATATTACATAATGTTCATGTCTTCTGTTTACCAGACTGCATTCACACTGACATCATGATGATCTGCATATCTCACTCATTTTAGCCCTTTTGTCAATCTTATGTACCTCTTTTGTACTTCAAATAATAGGAAATCAGAAATGTACAACATAAGAAATCTATTCGTTCAGCTAAATTGAACGATTACACAATACTTTTCACACTCTCATTAGGTTTTCTTTGTGAAACAATATGCAGAAACTGCATGCACATGTACGGCACATACAGTATACTGGGACAAACGCGATTTCGCGTAATTGCAGAAAATTCAATATATCTCAGGATTGACACAACCAAATGAAATGAAATAAATTGCACTGAAAAATATGTTCTTTGAGCTTTATGACAATACCAAATCTGACTAGGTTTTGTATGATTTTCATATATTAAGAAAATAATTTCCGATTGGACCATTTTTTTGAGACACACTGTACTTTCCAGTGCAATTTATTTCATTTCACTTGGTTGTGTCAATCTTGAGATATATTGACTTTTCTGCAATGACGCGAAATCGCGTTTGTCCCAGTATACTGTATGTGCCTTGCATAATTATTGTTTAACAAAGAAACCCCAAATGAGAGTGTGGAAAGTATTGTGTAATCGTTCAATTTAGCTCAATGAATAGATTTTTCAGGTTGTACACTTCTGATTTCCTATTACTTGAAGTACAAAGGAGATACATAACTTTGACAAAAGGGCTAAATGAGATGTACAGAATCATGATGTCAGTGTGAATGCAGTCTGGTAAACAGAAGACATGAACATGTGCAGTGCCGAATAAGTGTTATTTGTATTTGATTTTTTATTTACTAGATAATCAGAAATAAACATAGTGAAGGAAAAGGGCATTTGTTATTTGGTTTATTATTGATTTTTATAATTCAATTTGTATGAGTTCTGTAAGTAACAATACCACCTATTCAGTTGTCATTATGACAAATACACAAAAGTGGGACAAACGTGATTTTGCCTCATGCACTGCACAAAAGTAATCATAATTTTTGACTTATAAAAGCAAATAGAATGGGAACTAAGTTTATCAGAAAGAAAATTTATTCTGCTTTATTATTGATACCAAATACACATACCTTTTGAGAAAATTACATACGTTAAATATTTTCTCCCGATTGGACCATTTTTGTAGACACACTGTACATTCATGGCTCCATCTATCTATCTATCTATCTATCTATCTATCTATCTATATATATATCTATCTATCGATCTATCGGTCTATCTATCTTTATATCTATCTATCTATCTATCTATCTATCTATCTATCTATCTATCTATCTATCTATCTATCTTTCCATTTATCCATTTATCTATCTGTCTCTACCTTTCGATAAATCACTTTTTTATTGCAACTCTTAAGATCCTATTTAACTGGTCTAATAAGTCAAATTGTATAATTAAAAAACAATGAAGTGCGGATTTAGTTGTTTGTTTATAAGGGCCTATAAAGGTGTACATTTCACAGGTGAAATGGAATTCTTCACACCCTGGTAGGGAAAATACCCTTTCCCAGACTCCACCTGTATGTTATTTATGCCTACTTGTATATTTCACAATTCCGCCATCACCATGACTTCTTATTTTACTGCAATGTAATATCGCTGACAATGATCTCCCGTTTTTATGCCATTATCAGGATTGTACTGATCAAAAAATCATGAAATTAGGTAAATGGGGCATTATAATTTGTTTCATTTAATCTGCGATTCTATCAGTACTTTGTGTCATATTGGAAAAAATAACACCCCCCCCCCCGTTAACAAACTGCTGACTTCGCCGCTAGTGGTTGGATCGAATTCTAATCATGTGTCACTGTGGATCATTATCCCCAGCCCACGGTCGTCTTATTAATTGCTGCGGGTACTAAATTAACATCAATAATTATGCGCCCACTCTCAATCCGCTTGGTATGGATTAAAGACAGTGCACCTCCCTTATACCTAAAATTATTGTAAGTGCATGCACAGCAAAAACTGGGGTGTTAAATTTAACACCAATGGTGTTGCTCAATGAATACCGGAAAAGTGTTTATTTTCAACACCCTTGGTGTTAAAGCCAATGCTCTAGGTGTTTGAAATAATTCGTTTGGTGTTAAAATAACACCCGTGGTGATGTAATCGATTTTTCATTTGTCTCTCTTTGTAGATTAGATCGCAACTGCTGATCTATATATAGTTTTTTAACAAACATGTCAGAAAACATGAACCAGGTTTCGACCCCGCCATCTACAGCTATCCGGGCTGCGACAATACCACCAGGCCATCACTGGTTACCAGCATTGACACAATGACATAGGAACAAATACCAAAGCTCAGACTTCTGACATTGTTATGTTAAATAGTCCAAGGAGGACATGTTTATTATTATTATTATTATTAAGTGAAGGAAAGGGATTATTCAGAGAGGTGAAAATGCGATGTAATAGATTTTTCATTTGTCTCTCTCTCTCTGTAGTTTAGATCGCAACTGCGATGAGTATTTTTTTTCGTTCCCCCCCCCCTCCCCACCCAACTGTATGAGTGACTTTTCGCCTACTAGCCTGACCGTGAAAAATTGTGGACTTACGATTTGGGTTGGGATTTTGTTGTTGTTGTTATTTGATATCATTTTTGTTGTTGTTGTTATTTGATATCATTTTGTGACCACTCAAATTTATCTTTATTGTATGTTGTTGAATGTTAAATTTTCTTCCTGTCATAAATGGGAAAACAGTTCAAGAGTAGAGATAAAATGTAATTTCTTTCATCCAGTGTTTTGAGGCTTAGCAATTTCTATCTTTGCGCATTATTCAAGCTCTTATGCTAATCATTTTATAACCGACTTTATCGTAATTATGAATTATGAATTATGCATTTTGTTTTGTTTTATTGCCTCTCCTTTTAAAAATACATTTTACTACAGAAAACTTGGCAGCGCATGAAGATGAATGGTCGAGAGCGGAATGTTCGTTGGTTGGCAACGCTCACTCCACGCGAGGTTATTGGTTGGTCAGTCGATGTTCGGCAGTATGGCCCAACGACGAAGTCAAAGAATACTGCGAGAAAAACGACTACCAAGCAAACAACCCGACTGATGTGATTGCGCGCATTCCTGTTACCGACGCTGTGGGCGTGAGCTACAAAAATATCTTCTGCGCAGAATGTAATAACGTCGATGTCAGAGACGAAAATCAGACAACGTCGTGGGCTCTGTTGTGTTCGTGCGCTGGTGCAGGTGTTGATTACGGTGCCAGTGGCAGACGAATCGTCGGCGAAATACTAACCGTCATGACGAGCTGCGATTGGTTGATGAAACCGCAGGAGGAATTTTCGATGCGGGCGCGTCCGTGTTTGCGGGATGTGATTGGTCAATTGAATGGATGTGAAGTCCAATCGGAACAAAGTACGAATACCACCTGCCAATCATACACAGCTCTCATAAGTGTATCGGAAGTAGTCTTCAAAAATGTTCATTGCTATTTATGCTCTGAACTGCACGGTGACAAAGGTACAGGACTAATTAGCGAAGTACACTGTAACCTGAGAACTCTTGATGACAGTGACATCCCGTTTTATGACGGTTTTGACTTTGTACCGACGTCAGTCCTCATGGATTTTTCCGCAGACCTTGAAAGGAAACCCGCTTTGGTATGCGAGGCAGGTAAGATGCTTGATCCTGTTGAAAACCTTTGCGTGGATCTGGTCTGCCAAGAGGGTTTTCAACTCACAAATGGCTCTTGTCTTCCCGTAAATTTCTGCGACAACATCACGTGTGTATTTGAAATTGAGATAGAGGTTGTTCTTAAATCGGACACCGATTTATGTTCGGCAATGGCTATATCCGAAAACCGCACCCTCCAGCTCTGTATCGGGTCATTATCTGACATTTTGAGAGGCTCATTCGCAGCAGTCGCTCTAACGATAGCAAACGACCAATTCAGGGCCGAATCGCCACAATGTGAGTGGCAACAAAACAACTTGACGCCAGAAGAATCCACTATTCACCTCCTCATAATGTCAAATTTTACCGTCAATGAAACACAGATGATGATCGAACATGTTGAAGTGATATTTGATAATATTACTAAGTTAGATTGTAATGTCATAGAAGTGAACTTCAAAACGCAGGACCATGCTCTGCGCGATTGTGAGACTACCGTTTTACAACCATCTGATGTACATATCTTCAGATCTGTATTAGACAACGGACTGGCTTTTCAGGATAATGGCCTCGATTTGAAGAATTCAAGGTCCCATCAGGAAGATATTCAAGGATATCGAGTAGAGTATAAATATAATACGTTGTCCAAAATTTATGAAAAAACAATCCGTCTTACAAGGTGTAATAAATCGACTCTTGAGACATGCGTGAAGGTCAAGATATCCAATTCCTCATTGACGTGGCACAATGAATCTTCGGGCATTTTGAGATATACTGCAACTGGCGCCCTCCTTCTTCCCAACGAATATATTCCTTCAGATAATGGATCATTCCTAGTTTGTGCATCTAGTGTGAAACAAACTGAAAGTGGTGGAGAGTATGACCAGATTGAAGGGATTTTAGGAGCGGCGTGCTGTACGCTATCCACAGTAACTCTCTTTTTTACCCTAATAACCTACATTGTATTTCCAGAACTTCGAACAACGGCCAGTAACAAACTGAATATATCCCTCATTGTGGACCTTATCCTGTGCCAACTTTTAGTCTTGCTACCACCATTTTTTCGAGTGGAAGAGAGTGCTCCACTTTGTCTTTCTGTCGGTGTTGTGTCGCATTACTGCAGGCTGGTTTCATTCTTCTTGATGGCAGCTCTGTCCAGTGATCTCTACCAAACATTCGTCCGGAACCCCGTCCAGCGACGGACACTGGAAGGGAACGCCCCTTTCATCTGCTACAGCATTTTTGCGTGGGGAACACCTCTTCTCATCGTGGCAGTTTCCTTGACACTTCACTTCATGATAGATGACTTGTTTCAATCCGAATCGAGGAACCTGTTGGATCTCACACGGAGCTATTTACTTCTTTGGCATCCCAATATACTTAATTCTG
Organism: Eucidaris tribuloides; assembly: GCA_001188425.1. Lineage (NCBI taxonomy): Eukaryota > Metazoa > Echinodermata > Echinoidea > Cidaroida > Cidaridae > Eucidaris > Eucidaris tribuloides. Next base: position 14,970 of record JZLH01S0611583.1, read on the forward strand.
TTCATCAACGTGGTCATCTTTTCCGCCATCTTTGTGTCACTTCGTCGAGCTCAGAGAAATGCCGCTAAATTGAGATCAAACAGTGTCAGAGAAATGTCCAGGAACTTGCGTATCTATTTCAAGGTTAGTTTATGAAACACAATGTCTTTTATTAATCGTTGCATAAAACTGATTTTCATTTTCATGTTGTTCTTTACGATTTACACCGGAATATACGAAGGAGCAAGAGCGCCGGAAGCAGGGGGGGGGGGGGGTACAGAGATTCATTTGTCACTAAAAGGGGCAAAATCTGTATTTGTTTGAAAGTGAAAATGAAAAATTTTCTCACCCTGGGAGGGAGAAACCAGACCCTCCCCCATGTCTATCTGGTCGCATTGCTCGCTCGCTCTGCTCGTACTTAGTTAAATGAATAATTTTCCTTCGCAGTGAATCTTTACTATGTTTAATTCCCTAGAAATGTGT
>JZLH01S0611589.1:1978-12266 GCA_001188425.1 Eucidaris tribuloides
TTCTGCTTTCAACGCCTGATTTTCAAAACTTTAGTTCCACCTCCCTAAGATGTGCACCTCCCCGTTCCACCTCCCCAAGATGTGCACCTCCCTATGCCCATACGCCCTTGTGTCAGAGAGCAAAGTTTGACCTTTTTTAAACTTGTCGTTTGCATAATGAGTGTCTTTAATGTTCAAACAATTAAAGCGTGGACAATAATTTGACTAGTATCTGTTGCATTCAATGCTTCACACATGGCTCTTTTTATTTTGTAAATGGCATTCGTCCTGCATGATCATGTTTCCAGTTTTGTTTGGATACGAGGAAATTAATCGTAGAGTGACAATTAAAGTCAATTATTATAGTTGTTGAAAAGAGTTTGAGATAAACTTAAACACGGGCAGAAATATTTCAATTCAAAGTTGCACTCGACTAAACAGTACTACCATGGGCAATATTAACGGGGTTAGTTAATGAATCGCAGTGCCGTCACCAGCTTTTTTCAAAGGGGGGGGGGTGCGTTTTGAAAACAAAACAAAACTTACGAACTCCATTAGCAGTGTAACGTTAGATCTAGGCCAAACAAACTTTTATGTTAAAGGGTCTAACTTACAACTAAAGAAACATTGGAACACAAAGATAGCTTACCTGATGAAAAAGTCTATCCTTGGAAGTGGTTTGATTCCAAAATAATATTCGGTAAATATTGATGCTCCAAATCGACCGATTTTAATCTGTTATACGCAGGCGCGGTTCTAGAGCGAAAATTTTAGGGGGCTATATAGGGGGGGGGGGCTTGACGGACATGCGAGGGAGCGAAGCGACCGAGCGAGGGAGAGTATGGGAAGAGGGATCTCCCCTCCCACTGTAGGAACTTTTTGAAAATACACATAGAAAAGACGTGATTCTGGGCATGGTAAACTAATATGTCAAAGGTATATTTTATAAAAATTATTATACAGAGATTATTTTCAAAAAGATTACAGGAAGTGTGTCAAAACTGTAATTGGGCAGTGATAGTTGCGAGGGAGCGAAACCTGCGAACGGGGGAGGGTGTGGGAAGTCGACAAATGCTCCCGCGACATTTGCTCCGACGACATTTGCTCCGGCGACATTTGCTCCGGCGACATTTGCTCCGGCGACAATTGCTCCAGCGACATTTGCTCCGGCGACATTTGCTCTGGCGAAAATAGTTCCTAAGGTGCGACAATAGTTCCTATATGGTGCGACAAATGCTCAGGCGACATTTGCTCCGGCGACAATTGCTCCGGCGACATTTGCTAGGGCGACAATTGCTCCGGCCTAAGGTGCGACAATTGCTCCTACGACATTTGCTCCGACGACATTTAATCCAAAGGTACGACAATTGTTCTGGCGACAATTGCTCCGACATTTGCTATTTAAGGTATGATAATTGCTCCGACGACAATTGCTCTTACACAATTATGCTCCAAAGGTTCGATAATTTATTGATCCAGTTACAATTATTCCTCCCACGACATTAGCTCCGATGACATTTTGTTCCAAATGTGAGACAATAATTCTAAAGCGACAATCGTTCCGCTGACAATTACTCCGGCGACAAACGCTCCGGTAACTTTTAGTCAATCGCAAAAATACAAAATTGAGCGAGAAACCTTAACTTACCCCTTCGCACAATCTCATTCTATGCTCAGATCATGCTTAGTCATACTAATCCAAGTCTCTGGAACTTTCTTGAAAGTGACACAGATAAAAGATCACCGTTCTGTTGCCAGAACAAGGTTAAAGTGTATTGTCATGGTATTGATGATTAGTATATTGCTTTCATGTAATCTTAGTTCAGAACAAGGTAAACTGTTCGTTGTTATTTTACCTTCTTTCGCTCTCCCTTTCATTGTTTAGTAGGCATTTTTTGTCTCGTTAGTCCATTACTCCTCATACTGAATATTGCATAGTTGTAATCTGTGTCACGTGATACTTCAATCTGGCCACATTTCCCCATCATTGTCTTCAACAATATTCTTTGTTGGTGGTGATTCAAATTCTGTACAAGCTTTTGTTTCAAGGCATTCCTCAATTCTACATAGAGTATACTTATTTTCTCTAAATCGTTAAAGGCATTAATATTGTTTCCAGTTTAACAAATCTGAGCTATATGGTTCTGCCTGCTATTGGTGTCATTGATAAGTTCTCAAAATGAAGCCCAGAAAAATTGTGACACGAAACTTTCGTTAAGTGCTTTGAAAAAGCGAAAATCTATCAAGTAACCCAATTTACAATGCATGTTTTCCCCCATACACCGTCATTCTAATTTAAATAAAAGTAGATTGTAAATTCCAAGGTAAATTGTAAATCTAAATTCCAAGGTTATTCTCATAATTTTAACGTACATTTGGCTCTGCTAAAATAAAAAAGTTCTATGTCATATCCAAACTAGAGCAGTGTTCGACTGGCGCGCAGTCGCATGGCTATGCCTCCGCAGGTCTGGCAACTCCCATCAATGATGTGTTATTTGAGTATGTTCTTCAGTTGTCCATGGTAGCAGGAACAATGTAGACTGGAATAACACAAATGATTAAGCCTATAGTGACTTCTTGACAGTTCTGTTAAAATCATTTAATACTATTTTTATGATATATTATCGCTGTCTATTTATCTCATATTCGGACAGGAGCTGTGTGACCTTTGCTCTGACCTTTTTCAACTCAAAATCATCTGTAGTATAATGTTGGTGCCTATATATATTAGTTTGCCAAGTTAACATCAAATCGGAGCTTCTATCAGCTTTATTATGAGCCAAAATTCAGACTATTTAATGCTTCGTGAACCTTTGACCTTTAGGTCAATATCATTTATTTGCCTATAATACAATACTTCATCTATATGTCTCAAAGTTCTCGACCAGCTCTTCTTTTATTGCGTTTCAAGCCAAATAGATATATATAAGGCTGAGCTGTGTTGTATTTGCTTTATCTGGCTCCAAATCTAAGGCATTCATTGGATACTGCCTTATTATAGTTGACATGATTATTCCACGGCCTGTCGGATCGCGCGCGGAGATACGAAGCAATCAGGACATATTAAAGGCCCGTGACCTATTTGATCCTATTCAGCCAAAATCTATACTCATTTTTCGCAATGGGGGCTCATAGAGCATACTTTCCTAGGTTACATCAAAATTGCGATCAGATGCGTCGCTCTCTAGTTATCGCGCCTGTAACGAACCAAATCGACATATTGTAATGGCCCTGCGGGTGACCTTTGACCTTTGAGCCCAAATCTAATCCAGTTCATTGGTGCCTTCATAAACATTATTCACCCAATGTACATGACAATCCGACCAGTCCGCTCTCAAGTTATAGCGGTCCCCTGCAGGGTAGCGAGCCCAGAATCAGAATGATATAAGCCTCGTGTGACTATTGACTTTGACCTTTCAGACCCAAATCTAATCAGTTCATTGGCTGCGGTTCATAATAATACTTCACCAGGTTATCATCACAAATCCGACCAGCGCTTCTCGGTTCTTGCGGTAACGCCCAAATCGACTATTTTAAGGACGTGACCTGTTGAACTTACTTTCAGCCCAAAACTGATCTAATCAGTTCATTTTGGATGTCATAATACATACTTACCAAGTTACATGACAATCCGACCAGCCATCTCAAGTTATCGCGGCCGCGAGTCGGTACGAGACCCAAATCGTACATATTTAAGGCCGGTGACCTTAGACCTTTCAGCCCAAAATCTAATCAGTTCGATGAATTGCTCATAATACATATTGGTCCTAGTTACATCAAAATCGATCGGCGGGTGGTTCTCAAGTTATCGCCTTGCAACCGGTGGGTAACGAGCCAAATCAGACATATTTAAGGCCGGTGACCTTTGGACCTTTGACCTTTCAGCCAAATGCTATGAGCTGCACTTCGGGTGACACAATCTAATCAGTTCATTGGTGCCTATGAATACATACTTCACCCATAGTTACATGACAATCCGACAGCCGCTCTCAAGTCGTATTGCCGTGCGGTGGTAACGAGCCAAATCAGAATATTTAAGGCCCCGGATGACGGGGTTGACCTGACTTTCAGCCCCAAATCTAATCAGTTCATTGGTGCTTTATAAATACATACTTCGGATCCTAGTTACATTCAAATCCGATCGGGGGTTCATCTATTTATCGCGGCCGTACGCCGTAACGCAGCCAAATTCAGATATATTTAAGGCCGTTGACTCTACTTTGACCTTTCAGCCCCACAATCAATCAGTTCATGTGCCTCTCAATAATACTTACCCAAGTATACATGCACAATCCGACCAAGGGCGCTCGCATTGCTGTGGCGGGATAACGAGCCAAATCAGACAATTATTTAAGGCCTTCGACGCTGGTACTTTCGACTTTGACTTCAGCTCCCAAAAATCTATCAGTTCATTGATAGCCTCATAATTACATACTTAGTTACGATGACATATAACCGACCGAGCCTCTCAAGTTTTCGGGTAACGAGCCAAATCAGGAATATTAAGGCGCCGGTACTTTGACTTGACCTTTCAGCTCCAAAATCTAACAAGATTTCATTTGGTGCTTCATACAACAACTTGTCTGTTACATCAAATGATGGGTCTATACGGTTATCGCGGCGAGTTGACGTAACGAGCCCAAATCAGATATATTTAAGGCCGGTGACGCTTGACTTTGACTTTATCAGCCCCAAATTAATCAGTTCATTGGGCTTAATAATATCATACTGCGTCCTAGTTACATCAAAATCCGATCGGGGGTTCTCTAGTATCGCGTAACGAGCCAAATCAGATATATTTAGAGGCCCGTGTGACCTATTGACTTTGAACTTTCAGCCCCAAAATCTAATTCATTCATTTGATTGCTTCATGAATGACATACTTCACAAGTTACATGACAGATCGACCAGACGCGCTCTCAAGTTATCGGCAGGGTAACGAGCGCCAATATAGCATATTTAAGGCGCCCGGGTGACGTTTGACCTTTGACCTTTCGAGCTCCAAAATCTAATCAGTTCATTGGTAGTCAGTAGTACATACTTTCTGTCACTAGTTAATCAAATCCGTTGGGCGCTCTCAAGGTATTCGCGGTAAGGAGATCCAGGTAACGCGCACGGACGACGGACGGACGGACGGCGCACGCACGATGGACAACGAAAACATGGATGCCTCGGAACTTCGTTGCGGGAGGCATAAAAAAAGTACCTTGTATACTTCAGAAAGTAAAGAACTGATTCAGTATTTGAAAGACTTCTTGTTTTCACTCCAGGTTCGCATTACCGCATCATGTGTCTATGCAAAGGTTACGTTGTGAGTTTTTGTAATTCGTTTGACTGAGTTTTATCAATAAAAAAGTTTATTTTCATCACTATTTATCCGTTCGACTCGAAGTAATTTTGCTTCTTTTCTGGAATTCTGACAAAATCACTACATTACTAAAAAGACTTAGGCCGTCGGTAAGCAGGATGTTTCTCGGGTGGGGGGGGCGGGGGGGTCATTCTAAATCGTGGGACACGACACGTGAGGGTGCGAGCGTTCGATGGATGGGAGGCGGTGTTCCCTTCCCCACACTGGTTCGCTGTCTTTTGCATTTTCGATTAACGTTGAGCAATCCGGTGAATTAATTGGGTATTTTTTTAATTTAAATAACGCAAATCTAAGTGGAAAAATGTTTTCGTAGTTGGCCTGAGAGTGTTACATCTAGTGAACCGCACTTTGTCTTGTTAGCTGATCGATCACGTGTATACGGACGAGAACATAACAGGCGCTTGCGTCATAGACATCCTTACAAACGTGCGCCATATAATATTGAATAGTCTTTTCCAAAGCGTTACGAATTTTAGAATATATGAGCAAGTTTGTATCCATGAGTAATCTTTTTAAAGACATTGGTTAACATTGTGAGCACCTTGTTTAAAAATAATTCAAGACAAGATGAGACGTGTATGTGAATACTTGTATACGTACACAAATACTCAGAAACCGGCAAAAATTTCGAACAAAACCCTGAAGATAGTTCACAAACAGAGATTTAATTTAGTTCAAGTTCAAGTTCAAGTTCAAATTTATTTTCCACATCTTTAAAAAATAGACATACAATGTATATACAAGTAACACAAAGATACTCAATATAATTACACAGTAACATAACAATAGCAAATTAATATGAATACGATTATAAAGCAAAATGATCTAATTTTAAAATTAAAACAACGCGGAAGGGAACAGCAATGGGTCATTAACCTTTCGAGGCCGAACCCTGTGAAAATTAAACTGTAAACAAAAGAGATAATTTGCAATTGTAACAAGTATGATAAAGTGACATTACAGAACACAACACAAAAAACAGGACAGAAGACAAAAGTAAATACTATAGATGCAATAATTAAACAAAAGAGAAGTTAATATATGTGCTGATGAGCTGAGTTTTAAATTTCCGTTTAAACGTTGAAAGTGATGGACTTTGTTTTATACTTGTGTCTAAATTGTTCCATATCTTTGGACCGATAAAACGTACAGTATTTCTGGATAATTTGTAACGAAGCAAAGGTATATAGGTTATTGGAATTTCTGGTTTCGTAAGTATTTATAAATCTGTTTAAAGTGAAATAATCATTGAAAAGTTGAGGCAGTAGACCCTTTGAATATCTATACATGAAACACGCTATCTGCAGAGTGAAAATATCACTTACTTTTAGAATATTTAATTTTGTAAAGAGATTATCAGTAGGAGCCAAAAAATGAGAATTAGTGATGATGCGAATTGCACGTTTTTGTAACATAATTAATCTATTTAATAAAGATATTGCACATTTCCCCCATACCGTAATACAATAAGACAAATGCGGTAGAATCATGGTATTGTATAAGTTAACAAGAATACGTAATTTCAGCCTATTCAGAACACCAATACTTTTAGAGATTTTACATGAAATATTATCGACATGGTCTTTCCAATTTAGATATTCATCTATAGTGACACCAAGGAATTTTGTATTATTAACATTTTTGATTACATTATTATTTATAGTGATGGTCAAAGAGCTGGTGTCTATTTGCACATTGTGGGGTCTAAATATCATATAATTTGTTTTTTCAAGATTAATTGTAAGTTTATTAAGTAAAAACCAATTATGTATCTTTTTAAGTTCACAATTTATTAGAGCATTCATATCGCCTATGTCATTACCAGTCAGAAACAAGTAGGTGTCATCGGCAAAAATAAGTGGGGTTAAGGTATTACCGACAAAACTTAAATCATTAACATATATTAAAAATAGGAGTGGACCTAATACAGACCCTTGAGGAACACCAACATTTAAAAAATTACATTGGGAAGAACAATTGTCAATTGTTACATATTGTCGTCTGTTTGATAAATAACTATTAAACCAGTTGAGAACATTCCCCCTAATTCCATAATGGTACATTTTATAAGTCAAAATACTATGGTCAATCGTATCGAATGCTTTCGATAGATCGAGAAATAAACCAATGACAAATTTCTTTTCTTCATATGCTAAAGATATATTATTTACAAATTCCAACAGAGCCATATCTGTACCATAACTTTGTCTGAAGCCAAATTGCTTGTTATATAGAATATTATTTTTATCCAAAAAAGTTACTAATCTAACATACACCAATTTTTCAAATATTTTTGAAAAAATAGACAGTATGGAAATTGGTCTGTAATTGGTACATTGGGATTTGTCACCTTTTTTATACACCGGAATAACTTTGGCTAATTTTAAATTAATAGGAAATACACCTTGTACAAGAGAAAAATTGAAAATATGTGACAATGGAAAAGCAATTAAATGTATACATCGTTTTATAACAACAGTATCAATGCCATCCTGCCCAGGACTTTTATTATTTTTAAGATTAGTGACAACATTTATAATATCTCCTTCAGTAATAGGATTAAAAAAACATAGTGTTGGAACAAGGATTTTTCATAAAGTGAGAAAAAGTTTTATCAGAAGGGCCAACAGGCAATTGATTAACCAAATCAGAACCAATGTTACTGAAGCAGTCATTAAATATATTAGAAATATGTTGTTTATCATCAATTTGCACATTATTTATCAGAATATTATCAAAACTGTTTTCTTTGCGAGTCTTATTTAACACATCATTAATCACCTTCCACGTGCCTTTCAAATCTCCTTTAACTTTGTCAAAAACTTTATGATAATAAGCTCGCTTTGCTCGACGAATTTCATTACTAACGGTATTTCTGTATTGTTTATAAGTTTCTTTACGGTATTGGGTGGGATTTTTCAGGTATTTTCTATACAGAGTATATTTTTTGGCACACATTTTCTTGAGTTCCTTTGTAAACCATGTCTTAGTATTTTCGTATTCTGAATATTTACTTTTTTGAAAGGAAACATTTGTCATATAACTTTAATAAAGAAGATATAAAATATTCATATTTATCATCAACAGTTGTAACTCTATCTAGACCGTTCCACCTAAAGATTGTATTAATAGAACAAAATTTAAGTATGTTTTCTTCATTTATTATTCTTTATATTTGTGAGTAACTATCATCAGTTTTGACTTGACTGCCAATTAAATAATAAAAAGGTGATAAATGGTCGCTAATATTTGTAATAATAATACCAGCTTTAGACACATTTCAGAACGATTAACAAAGACATTATCAAGTAAAGTTGCTGTTCTCATTAGTGATACGGGTTGGTTTGAAAAAATCAGAGGGACATAAGAGGAGGTAATAAATAGGTCAAGAAATTGAATGAGTTGGATTATTAAGTTTAGTAAGTCGACGTGTAAAATCACCCAAGATACATTGTTTTCTTCTTGAGATATTTTAATACAAATTGTGGTTGAGTGAATCAGTGAAAGACTGTATTGATTGATTGGGAGGTCTATAAGCAGTTGCTATAATGAGATTATTACAAACATCAGTTATTTCTATAAAAACAGTCTCAATGCGTCATTGAAAACTTCAAGATCAGATCTATGCTTAATTTATACTCATCACAAACAAAAAGACCAACACCTCCACCTCTTCTCTCATGATCTACCCATTCCAACAAAGTTATAATAAGGTAATGGAAACGATAAATGTTCACCTTCCTGTAACCATGTTTCTGATACACCAATAATAGATAAGTTTGTATCACAGTGAACTAAGACATGAAACAAAATTATCATAATTACTTTTAGAGACTACGGCAATTACAATGAACACAAGTTAAATTTGAAGCAGAATCATATTGTTTTATCATACTATTAAATTCATTGGGCAGAAAATATTCCGTCTCTGCTTGTCACATTCTTCATCAAATACATGTATATTATCAACATTTTTATTAATGGTTTTACAACTATAACAAATGCCATCACGAAGAGTTTGATTGTTGCATGATACACAAATAGTATTTACAGACATATATACACACACGTAATTGAACACAAAATTAATAACAATGAATAAAAGAATTGAAAGTCAAGCCATTAAAGCATATAATATTATTAATCTGAAAACATACAAAAAATCATTTACCTGGAATAATTTGATGTCTTAATAAGTAATATAATAGTGATGGTGATATCATTATGGAATTAATTGGAGTTCAATATTTCAACAAGTTCATGTAATGTTCACGAGATCTTCCTTTGAGTGTATTTGTCTCCTCATTGTTCTGTTATTGGTAGTTTTCACACACTTGACACTATGATTCTACCATCTGTAGAATATTATTATTATAGTAGGGCTGTAAAAAATAAATAAAATGACAGATGTATGGAGGAAAACATGGCATTGTAAATTGGGTTACTCAATAGATAGAAAAACAGCAATAGCAATGTAAGAGCAATTGTCGTCGGAGCAATTGTCGGTGGAGCATATGTCGTCGTAGCAAATGTTTGTAACTTTGAAGAAATGTCGTAGGAGCCAATTGTGCACTTTAGAGCAACTGTGGCACCTTAGGAGCCAATTTCTCGTCGAGCAAATGTCGCCGGAGCAAATGTCGCCCGAGCAATTGTCGCCGGAGCAAATGTCGCCGGAGCAAATGTCGCCGGAGGCATTAGTCGCACCTTAGGAATTATTGTCGTCGAGCAAATGTCGCCGAGCAAATGTCGCCGCGGAGCAATTGTCGCCGGGAGCAAATGTCGCCGGAGCAAATGTCGCCGGAGCATTTGTCGCACCTGCGGAGCGCGCCGAGAATGTGTCGCCGGAGCAAATGTCGCCGCAGCAGAGAAATGTCGCCGGAGCAAATTCGCCCGTGAGCAAATGTCGCGCAGCGGAGGCAAATGTCGCCGACATTTGTCGAC